>JAWMAR010000049.1:1633300-1640800 GCA_036785375.1 Leucoraja ocellata | reverse complement strand
TTACACTTTTTTTAAAACCAATGTACATTACGTGACTGCATGTGTCATATGGGGGGGGGGGGGGGGTGGGGGGGGTTGTGGGTGAGGCTGCGGGAGAAGCTTCATTCTTAATAGTTTTTGTAAGACGGGAACGAGTACCACCGTTTTTTAAAATCGGGTGGTACGTTTGCATTAGCCTTATATATTGCCACCGTACCATATAAATGTGACATTCACAGTAAAGGACATATGGCACAAGACAAGACAGTGCCTTCTGATGAATTAGGATTACACCACACTTGAGGTAGATCTGTTAGCGACGTGTGACATTGGGGTTTTATTCCACAGCCTCTGTCGCTAACACTGTGTGGTTCCCAATTGGGTGAGTTCTCACATGAAGTTTGATCAGTCCACCTGGCCAGAGGCAGTGTGTGGCCCTGGGCCCACTCTTCATGTTAGACTGTTACTGGACGCTGTTTCTCATGATGGCGAACCCCGCTGTACAAATGGATTTTTATTGCGAGTGTGCTCAGTTGCTTAATGTGAAGTAATGCACTGTTGTATTAAGTACAATGTTCTTGTTACAAAATTAATAAATTTTTATTTTGGAGAATGGTATTTTTTGGAATACATGGATAGTTAGAGATGTAAAATTGCAAATGGAAGCACTATACGGCCATTCAATTAATATATAAAACAGGAAGATTTAACACTTTGGTAATAATCATATTTCATAGAAACATAGACATTAGGTGCAGGGGTAGGCCATTCGGCCCTTCGAGCCTGCACCGCCATTCAATATGATCATGGCTGATCATCCAACTCAGTATCCTGTACCTGCCTTCTCTCCAAACCCCCTGATCCCTTTAGCCACAAGGGCCACATCTAACTCCCTCTTAAATATAGCCAATGAACTGGCCTCAACTACCTTTTGTGGCAGAGAGTTCCAGAGATTCACCACTCTCTGTGTGAAAAATGTTTTTCTCATCTCGGTCCTAAAGGATTTACCCTTTATCCTTAAACTGTGACCCCTTGTCCTGGACTTCCCCAACATCGGGAACAATCTTCCTGCATCTAGCCTGTCCAACCTCTTAAGAATTTTGTAAGTTTCTATAAGATCCCCCCTCAATCTTCTAAATTCTAGCGAGTACAAGCCGAGTCTATCCAGTCTTTCTTCATATGAAAGGCCTGACATCCCAGGAATCAGTCTGGTGAACCTTCTCTGCACTCCCTCTATGGCAAGAATGTCTTTCCTCAGATTTGGAGACCAAAACTGTACACAATACTCCAGGTGTGGTTTCACCAAGACCCTGTACAACTGCAGTAGAACCTCCTTGCTCCTATACTCAAATCCTTTTGCTATGAATGCTAACATATCATTTGCTTTTTTCACTGCCTGCTGCACCTGCTTGCCTACTTTCAATGACTGGTGTACCATGACACCCAGGTCTCGCTGCATCTCCCCTTTTCCTAATCGGCCACCATTTAGATAATAGTCTACTTTCCTGTTTTTGCCACCAAAGTGGATAACCTCACATTTATCCACATTACACTGCATCTGCCATGCATTTGCCCACTCACCCAGCCTATCCAAGTCACCTTGCAGCCTCCTAGCATCCTCCTCACAGCTAACACTGCCCCCCAGCTTCGTGTCATCGGCAAGATGTCATTTTGCTTTGTTAATGTTACACTTCAGGCTCTTTTTTAATTCCAGTTCAGTTAGTTTATTGTCACGTGTGTCAAAGAACAATTAAAAGCTTCTGTTGCGTGCTAACCAGTCAGTGGAAAGACAATACATGGTTACAATCGATCCATTTACAGTGTACAGATAGATGACTTGTTTTTCTTCAAGACAGCAAGGGATCGGAATAGAGGGTAGACAAAAGTGCTGGAGAAACTCAGCGGGTGCAGCAGCATCTATGGAGCGAAGGAAATAGGCAACATTTCGGGCCGAAACCCCTTGGGTTTCGGCCCGAAACGTTGCCTATTTCCTTTGCTCCATAGATTTCCTTCGCTCCATAGATGCTGCTGCACCCGCTGAGTTTCTCCAGCACTTTTGTCTACCTTCGATTTTCCAGCATCTGCAGTTCCTTCTTAAACAAGGGATTGGAATACCCTACCAGCCAGCATCAGAGATCTCCAAAACATCAACACATACAAAGATGCAACTCCAAAAGTATCTCCATTTCGACTAGCACATCCGACACCATCATAGTGCTGAGTGATTCTCTACCTAGAGCTGTCCAGCGTATTACATCCAGATCCAGGTCCAGGTCCAGGTACATAATAAGGGAATAATGGTTAAACCAGCAATGTCTAATCAAGGATAGTTCGAGGGTCACCAGTGATATAACCATATAACAATTACAGCACGGAAACAGGCCATCTCGGCCCTACAAGTCCATGCCGAACAAATTTTTTTCCCCTTAGTCCCACCTGCCTGCACTCATACCATAACCCTCCATTCCCTTCTCATCCATATGCCTATCCAATTTATTTTTAAATGATACCAATGAACCTGCCTCCACCACTTCCACTGGAAGCTCATTCCACACCGCCACCACTCTCTGAGTAAAGAAGTTCCCCCTCATATTACCCCTAAACTTCTGTCCCTTAATTCTGAAGTCATGTCCTCTTGTTTGAATCTTCCCTATTCTCAAAGGGAAAAGCTTGTCCACATCAACTCTGTCTATCCCTCTCATCATTTTAAAGACCTCTATCAGGTCCCCCCTAAACCTTCTGCGCTCCAGAGAATAAAGACCTAACTTATTCAACCTTTCTCTGTAACTTAGTTGTTGAAACCCAGGCAACATTCTAGTAAATCTCCTCTGTACTCTCTCTATTTTGTTGACATCCTTCCTATAATTGGGCGACCAAAATTGTACACCATACTCCAGAATTGGTCTCACCAATGCCTTGTACAATTTTAACATTACATCCCAGCTTCTATACTCAATGCTCTGATTTATAAAGGCTAACATACCAAAAGCTTTCTTTACCACTAATAGATAGTGGTTCAACACTGCTCAACACACCAACACTTTTCTACACTTGCAGAATTATAGACTTGCAGAGCTGAGCAGCATGGAAACAGGCCATTCAGCCCACCTTGTGCATGCTTTCACACCTCTGCATCAGTTATAATGCTGTAAACATGAAACAGGCCCTTCGGCCCACCTTGTCCATATCAACCAAATTGCCATTCTTGGCTGGTTCCATTTGCCCATAGCCCTCTAAAACCTTCCTATCCAAATATCAGCCTGAATATCTTTGGAAAAGTCATAATTATATCCGCTTTTACAGCTTCCTCTGGCAGCTCGTTCCAGATACCGACTGCACGCTAAGTGGAATAAGTTGAGTTTAGTTTATTGTCACGTGTACCGATGTTCTGTGAAAAGCTTTTGTTGCGTGCTGACCGCTTAGCAGGAAGACAATCCATGATTACAATCGAGCCGTCCGAGTTGTGTACAGATACATGATAAAGGGAATCATGTTTAGTGCAAGGTAAAGTCCGATCTCTGCTAGTCCAAAAGTCTCCAATGAGGTAGATAATAGTTCAGAACCGCTCTCTAGTAGTTGGTAGGATGGTTCAGTTGCCTGATAACTTGCCCCTGAAGTTTCTCATCATTCTCTCTCCTCTCACCTAAAGCTGATGCCCTCTAGCTTTAGAATTCTCTACCTTGGGGGGGGGGGAGGCAGAATTAGTATATTCGGCCCATCGCGTCTACCCCACCATTCAATCATGGCCGATCTATCTCTCCCTCCTAACCCCATCCTCCTGCCTTCTCCACATAACCCCTGACACCTGTACTAATCTATCTGCTTTAAAAATATCCATTGACTTGGCCTCCACAGCCGTCTGTGCCAATGAATTCCACAGATTCACCACCCTCTGACTAAAGAAATTCCTCCTCATCTCCTTTCTAAAGGAACGTTCTCTTCAGATTGTATTTGCCTTCCTTACTAACACTCGCACGTGCAAATTAACCCTTGGGGAACTCTGCACCAGCATTCCCATGTTCCTTTGTGCCTGCCATGCGTGGAATCATCCTCTCCACATCCCGTCTACCTCCTATTGTCCGGCTCCTCCATTCATGTGGACAAAATCACGAGAACGCACTTAAAATCCCCCCGGAAATGTGGTGCCCAGGCCGGGTGAGATGGCCGATCTCATCGAAACAGAAAAATAGGTGCAGGAATAGGCCATTCGGCCCTTCGAGCCAGCACCGCCATTCAATATGATCATGGCTGATCATCCAAAATCAGTGCCCTGTTCCTGTTTTTCCACCATATCTCTTGATTCCGTTAGCCCTAAGAGCTTTATCTAACTCCCTTGAAAACATCCAGTGACTTGGCCTCCACTGCCTTCTGTGGCAGAGAATTCCACAGATTCACAACTGCGTGAGGAAGGTTTTCCTCATCTCAGTCCTATATGGCCAACCCCTTATTTTTAAACTGTGAGCCCCTGGTTCTGGACTTCCCCAACATCGGGAATGTTTTTCTTGCATCTAGCTTGTCCAATCCTTTAAGATTTTTATATGTTTCTATAAGATATCCTCTCATCCTTCAAAATTCCAGTGAATACAAGCCTAGTCGACCCATTCTTTCAGCATATGTCAGTCCTGTCATCCCGGGAATTAACCTGGTGAACCTACGCTGCACTCCCTCAATAGCAAGAATGTCCTTCCTCAAATTAGGAGACCAAAATTGCACACAATACTCCAGGTGCAGTCTCACCACTGCAGTAGGACCTTGCTTCTAAACTCAAATCCTCTTGCAATGAAGGCTAGCATGCCATTAGCTTTCTTCACTGCCTGCTGTACCTGCATGCTTACTTTCAGTGACTGACGTACAAGCACACATAGGTCTCGTTGCACCTCCCCTTTTCCTAATCTGACACCATTCAGATCATAATCTGCCTACCTGTTCTTGCCACCAAAGTGGATAACCTCACATTTATCCACATTATACTGCATCTGCCACGCATCTGCCCACTCACCCAACCTGACCAGGTCACCCTGCAGCCTCATAGCATCCTCATCGCAGCTCACATTTCCACCCAACTTTGTGTCATCTGCAAACTTGGATGTCACATTTAATTCCCTCTAAATCGTTAATATATATTGTAAATAATGGGTCAATAGACAATTGGTGCAGGAGCAGGCCATTCGGCCATTCAATGTGACCATGGCTGATCATCCCCAATCAGTACCCCGTTGCTGCCTTCTCCCCATATCCCCTGACTCCGCTATTTTCAAGATCCCTGTCTAGCTCCCTCTTGAAAGTATCCAGAGAACCGGCCTCCAACCGGTCCCAGCACCGAGCCTTGCGGTACCCCACTAGTCACTGCCTGCCATTCTGAAAAGGAACCATTAATTCCTGCTCTTTGCTTCTTGTCTGCCAACCAGTTCTCTATCCATGTCGATACCCTCCCCCCAATAACATGTGCTCTAATGTTGCACACTAATCTCTTGTCCTCCTCAGCACAGCTACCAATTTGGTTGGCCCAATCTATATGTAGATTGAAGTCAGGCATGATAACTGCGCATGGGTAATTCCGCAGCTGATTGGCGGGTGGACTCTGCCCTCTGTGGCCGAGGCTCATGAACTCTGACCTTGCCGGAGCCGGCAGATACATTCCCGTGGCCGATTTTGCGGCCGGTATCTCGACCCCTCCCCTTGGCGGCCAAGGCGGAACGATCCGGTACCGTTGGACTCGTCATGGAGGCCGTGACCTCTGGCAAAACGGATAATCCAGCAAGACTCTGGAACCAAGAACATTCACTGGTGGATCTGTGTATGATTTCTAGCCGAGTGCAGCCTTGTTTACATTTTGCCATCTGTTGGTGAACCAGCGGTATTGCAATCCTGAAACAAAAGAACCATCGATGTGCAGGAAGGAACTGCAGATGCTGGTTTAAACCGAAGATAGACACAAATAGCTGGAGTAACTCAGCGGGACGGGCGGCATCTCTGGAGAACATGGCTGGGCGATCCGTGTTCACCTATCCGTATTCACCATAGATGCTGCCTGACCCACTGAGTTAATCCAACACTTTTGTGGCAAAAAAAATCTTGAGACGTTAGAGATACAGCGCGGAAACAGGCCCTTCGTCCCGCTGAGTCCGTGCCGTCCAGCGATCCCCACATATCCTGCACACGTTGGGTGGAAACGAGCAGGTCACGGGGAGAACGTGCAAACTCCGTACAGACAGCACCCGCGCTCGGGATCGAACATGGGTCTCTGGCTCTGAGGCAGCAACTCTACCGCTGCGCCACCGTGCCGCCCCTTGCAGCAATTCTCAATCATTCTCAGCGTGATTAGTGATGCACAGAGGCAGCTGCGGGGGAGCTATAATGCAGCTACTAAAGTACCGCCCTGTCCCACTTCTTCCAGCTTTCTAACATTTGCATCAATCAATCTGAAGTAGGGTCCTAACCCGAAACGTCACCTATCCATGTTCTCCACAGATGCTGCCTGACCCACTGAGTTATGGTGCAGCAGCATCTATGGAGCGAAGGAAATAGGCAACTTTTCGGGCCGAAACCCGGAAGGGTTTCGACCCGAAACGTTGCTTATTTCCTTAGCTCCATAGATGCTGCTGCACCTGCTGAGTTACTCCAGCACTCTGCGAAACGTCACCTATCCATGTTCTCCACAGATGCTGCCTGACCCGCTGAGTAACTGCTGAGTTACTCCAGCACTTTGTTTTTTTGCTCTATTCCAGCATCTGCAGTTCCTTGTGTCTACAACAAACGACACAACTTAAAATACAAAGATGTGTAAGAACAAATTGCAGATGCTGGTTTATACCGAAGATGGACACAGAGTGCTGGAGTAACTCAGCGGGTCAGGCAGCATCTGTGGAGAACATGGATAGGTGACATTTTGAGTCGGAACCCTTCTTCAAAGTGAAAGTAGATGAGGGGAGGTGGAAATAAGGTCATAAGTGGAGTGTGGAGGTGTGCATTTTGCTAGTAGAAATAAAGGCGTAGACTATTTTCTAAATGGGGGGAGAATCCAGAAATCGGGAGGTGCAAATGGTCTTGTGAGTGCTGAGCATTATACCCAGAAAGATAATTTGCAAGTCAAATCGCAAATTGAAGTAAAGAAAGCAAATGCAATGTTTGCATTTATTCCTAGAGAGCTTGTATACAAAAGCGGATGTAATGCTGAGGCTGTCTAAGGCGCTGGTCAGGCCACATTTGGAGTACTGTGAGCCGTTTTGGGCCCCATATCTGAGGAAGGATGTGCTGGCTCTGGAGAGGGTCCAGAGGAGGTTTACAAGAATGATCCCAGGAATGAGTGGGTTAACATATCCGAGTTAACATAGCGAGTACGGCACTGGGCCTGTACTCGCTGGAGTTTAGAAGGATGAGGAGGAGACCTAATTGAAACTTACCGAATAGTGAAAGGCCCGGATAGAGTGGATGTGGAGAGGATGTTTCCACTTGTGGGAGAGTCTAGGACTAGAGGTCACAGCCTCAGAATTAAAGAACTTTCCTTTAAGAAGGAGATGA
>JAWMAR010000049.1:1585800-1625800 GCA_036785375.1 Leucoraja ocellata | reverse complement strand
ATGTAACTGTGTGCGTGTGTGTAATAGTGTGTGTGTGGATGTAACTGTGTGTCTGTGTGTGTGTGTGTGTGTGTGTAATAGTGTGTGTGTGTCTGTGTGTGTGTGTGTGTGGATGTAACTGTGTGTCTCTGTGTTGGTCTGAACCCTGTTTAATCCATCAACTATCTCTGACAGCAAGTTACAGCTGTCCCTGCCTTTGAGCCGCAGCTGTGCTAGTTACATGCTTCCTTTCTCTCCTTCCCCCCTCCCCCTTCTCCCCCTCTCTCTCCCCCCAACCACAGTATGTTCACGATGTGCGATTTGGATCTTCCTCTGCATTCTCTGGGGGGGGGGGGAGGAGGGGAGTTGGGAGAGGGGGGCGTTGGGGGGGGGGGGGGGATAATGAATGCCTCATCTTGTTGAACCAACACGTTGCAGGGACACAGACTGAGTGTGAGGGGGATGTATCTGACCCTCTGTACAGACTCGCTCCACTTTCACACGCCCCCCCTTCCCAATCCATCAGCTCCAACTCACAGCCACACATCATGGACCATTCAATGCTCCAGTTTTAGATAACAAAGGATAACTCCTTTGACCTGTTTTCACACCTTGCACTTCCTTATCTATGTATCTCCCTCTCCCCTGACATCAAGGGTCTTGCCCAGAAACGTCACTCTCCACAGATGCTGCCTGACCCGCTGAGTTATCATAGAGGGAGTACAGAGACGGTTCACCAGACTGATTCCTGGGATGTCAGGACTGTCTTATGAAGAAAGACTGGATAGACTTGGCTTGTACTCGCTAGAATTTAGAAGATTGAGGGGGGGATCTTATAGAAAGTTACAAAATTCTTAAGGGTTTGGACAGGCTAGATGCAGGAAGATTGTTCCCGATGTTGGGGAAGTCCAGGACAAGGGGTCACAGTTTAAGGATAAAGTGGAAATCCTTTAGGACCGAGATGAGAAAAACATTTTTCACACACAGAGAGTGGTGAATCTCTGGAACTCTCTGCCACAGAGGGTAGTTGAGGCCACAGTTCATTGGCTATATTTAAGAGGGAGTTAGATGTGGCCCTTGTGGCTAAAGGGATCAGGGGGTATGGAGAGAAGGCAGGTACAGGATACTGAGTTGGATGATCGGCCATGATCATATTGAATGGCGGTGCAGGCTCGAAGGGCCGAATGGCCTCTACTCCTGCACCTATTGTCTATGTTTCTATGTTACTCCAGCATTTTTGAGTCTATCCTTGAAGTTACAAACATCCTGAAGAAGGGTCCTGACCTGAAACATCATGATCAACAACTTCTGAGGGAGAGGATATACAGGCATTTGGATGGGCAAGGGCTGATTAGGGATAGTCTGCATGGTTCTGTATGTGGGAGGTCGTGTCTCACAAATTTGATTGATTTTTTTTTTAAGACGTGACCAAAAATGTCATTGAGGGCAGGGCTGTAGATGTTGTGTACATGGACTTCAATAAGGCGTTCAACAAGATTCTGCATGGTAGGCTGCTCTGGAAGGTTAGATCGCATGGGATCCAAGGAGAGATATCTGAAAGGATAACAAATTGGCTCCATGGAAGGAAGCAGAGGGTGATGGTGCAAGGTTGCTTCTCAGACTGGAGGCCTGTGACTAGTGGTGTGCCTCAGAGTTTGGGCCCGTTACTGTGTGTCATCTACATCAATAATTTGGATGAGAACATACAGGGCAAGATTAGCAAGTTTGCTGATGATAGAAAAGTTAGTGGTTTTGCAGATAGTGAAGATGGTTGTAAATGATTGCAGCTGGATCTGGATCGATTGGCCAGGTGGGCGGAGGAATGGTTGATGGAATTTAATACAGACAAGTGTGAGGTGTTGCATTTTTGGACGTTGAACAACGGCAGGACCTACACAGTAAATGGTAGGCCTCTGGGTAGTGTTGTAGAGCAGAGGGATCTAGGAGTACAAGGGCATGGTTTCTTGAAGGTTGAATCGCAGGTAGATAAGGTGGTCAAAAAGGCTTTTGGCACTTTGGCCTTCGTCAGTCAGAGTATTGAGAATAGAAGTTGGGAGGTCATGTTGCAGTTGTATAAGACGTTGGTGAAACCACATTTCGAATATTAACCATATAACCATATAACAATTACAGCACGGAAACAGGCCATCTCGGCCCTACAAGTCCGCGCCGACACAACTTTTTTCCCCTTAGTCCCACCTGCCTGCACTCATACCATAACCCTCCATTCCCTTCTCATCCGTATGCCTATCCAATTTATTTTTAAATGATACCAACGAACCTGCCTCCACCACTTCCACTGGAAGCTCATTCCACACCGCTACCACTCTCTGCGTAAAGAAGTTCCCCCTCATGTTATCCCTAAACTTCTGTCCCTTAATTCTGAAGTCATGTCCTCTTGTTTGAATCTTCCCTATTCTCAAAGGGAAAAGCTTGTCCACATCAACTCTGTCTATCCCTCTCATCATTTTAAAATATTGTGTTCAGTTCTGGGCACCATGTTATAGGAAAGATATAGTCAAGCTTGAAAGGGTTCAGAAAAGATTTACGAGGATGTTGCCAGGTCTAGAGGGTGTGAGCTATAGGGAGTGGGTGAGTAGGCTGGGTCTCTATTCCTTGGAGCACAAGAGGATGAGGGGTAATCTTATAGAGGTATACAAAATCATGAGAGGAATAGATCGGGTAGATGCACAGAGTCTCTTGCCCAGAGAAGGTCGGGTGAAGGTGTATGTGTGAAATAACTTTTTTCACACAGAGAGTGGTGAATCTCTGGAACTCTCTGCCACAGAGGGTAGTTGAGGCCAGTTCATTGGCTATATTTAAGAGGGAGTTAGATGTGGCCCTTGTGGCTAAGGGGATCAGGGGGTATGGAGAGAAGGCAGGTACGGGATACTGAGTTGGATGATCAGCCATGATCATATTGAATGGCGGTGCAGGCTCGAAGGGCCGAATGGCCTACTCCTGCATCTATTGTCTATGTTTCTATGTTTCTAAAGATTTAATGGAACCTGGAGGGTGGCAACTGTTTGGACAACGGGTGGTGGGTGACAATTATTTAATCACTGATAACAGCGAATAGTTAAAGGCCCGGATAGAGTGGATGTGGAGATGATGTTTCCACTCGTGGGAGAGTCTAGGACTAGAGGGCACAGGCTTAGAATTAAAGGGCGTTCTTTTACAAAGGAGATGAGGAGGAATTTCTTTAGCCAGAGGGTGGTGAATCTATGGAATTATTTGCCACAGACGGCTGTGGAGGCCAAGTCAATATGTCTATGATATTTTTAAGGTTATTGATTAGCGCGGGTGTCAGGGGTTATGGGGAGAAGGCAGGAGAATGGGGTTAGGAGGGAGAGATAGATCAGCCATGATTGAAGGGAGGATCGCGTGGACTGAATGGCCTCATTCTGCTCCTAGCACTTATCAACATGAATGGAAATGGCGAATGTTTAACTGTAAACACTCAGGCTAGCGATGAATACTTCAACACATTTCCCGCTTGTGGTTTTTCTGCTCGAAGATGTGATTTTGTGTTGTGCTGAGGTTTGACGGGCAATGTGACTTTTACCTGTAACATGCCGGGACTTACACCAACGTTCTCCTGTGTCTATCTGTAGACAAAAGTGCTGGAGAAACTCAGCGGGTGCAGCAGCATCTATGGAGTGAAGGAAATAGGCAACGTTTCGGGCCGAAATCCCAAAGGAAATAGGCAACGTTTCGGGTCGAAACCCAAAGGAAATAGGCAACGTTTCGGGTCGAAACCCAAAGGGTTTCGGCCCGAAACGTTACCTATTTCCTTCGCTCCATAGATGCTGCTGCACCCGCTGAGTTTCTCCAGCACTTTTGTCTACCTTCGATTTTCCAGCATCTGCAGTTCCTTCTTAAACAAATTCTCCTTGTCGATCACTAAGCTGCTTTGACAGTTCACCTGCCAAACTAGTCTTCAGCAAATCACAAAGTGCTGGAGGAACTCAGTGGGTCAGGCAGCATCTGTGGAGGGAATGGACAGGCGAAGAATGGTCACAAGGGATAGGAGCAGAATTAGGCCATTTAGCCCATCAAGTCTACTCCGCCATTCAATCGTGGCTGATCTATCTCTCCCTCCAAACCCCATTCTCCTGCCTTCTCCCCATAACCTCTGACACCCGCACTAATCACGAATCTATCTATCTCTGCCTTAAAAATATCCACTGACTTGGCCTCCACAGCCATCTATGGCCAAGAATTCCACAGATTCACCACCCTCTGACAAATCTGAGGAAGGACATTGTTGCCATAGAGGGAGTGCAGAGACGGTTCACCAGACTGATTCCTGGGATGTCAGGACTGTCTTATGAAGAAAGACTGAATAGACTTAGTTTATACTCTCTAGAATTTAGGAGATTGAGAGGGGATCTTATAGAAACTTACAAAATTCTTAAGGGGTTGGACAGGCTAGATGCAGGAAGATTGCTCCCGATGTTGGGGAAGTCCAGGACAAGGGGCCACAGCTTAAGGATAAGGGGGAAATCCTTTAAAACCGAGATGAGAAGAACTTTTTCACACAGAGAGTGGTGAATCTCTGGAACTCTCTGCCACAGAGGGTAGTCGAGGCCAGTTCATTGGCTATATTTAAGAGGGAGTTAGATGTGGCCCTTGTGGCTAAGGGGATCAGAGGGTATGGAGAGAAGGCAGGTACAGGATACTGAGTTGTATGATCAACCATGATCATATTGAATGGCGGTGCAGGCTCGAAGGGCCGAATGGCCTATTCCTGCACCTAATTTCTATTTTTCTATGTTTCTAAAATAAATCCCTCCTCATCTCCTTCCTAAAAGAACGTCCTTTAATTCTGATGCTGTGACCTCTGGTCCTTGACTCTCCCACTAGTGGAAACATCCTCTCCACATCCACTCAGTCCAGGCCTCTCACTATTCTGTACGTTTCAATGAGATCCTCCCCTCATTCTTCTAAACTCCAGCGAGTACAGGCCCAGTGTCGACAAACGCTCATCATATGTTAACCCACTCATTGCTGGGACCATTCTTGTAAACCTCCTCTGCACCCTCTCCAGAGCCAGCACATCCGTCCTCAGATATGGGGCCCAAAATTGTTCCAAAGGCGGCCTGTTCACGAGCACCTTATCGAGCCTCAGCATGACATGATTGTTTTGTACACAACCCCTCGTGTAATAAATGCTCGCTTTGAGTTCGCTTCCTTTACCGCCAATTCGACTTGCAAATTGCAGACATCGTCCCTCCATTCCACTCCACTCCACAGATGCTGCCTGACCCGCTGAGTTCCTCCAGCACTTTGTGTCTTGGTCAAGATTCCAGCACCTACAGTTCCTTGTGTCTGCTGTCAATCTGGTTTTGTTCGGTAACGGCAAGGGTAAAAAAACATTGTTTTTGGTGGTTGATACAAAGCTCAATAAAGATGTATTTATTGAAGGGGTTTTACTCACAGACGGGGTTTTTAATTCCCAATTCTGATGTCATATTTAATAAAGTTGCTCTGATTAAGATAGGGGCCTCAATTACAACAGGTGAACAGTGATCATAATGGGTTGGGGTCTTGTATTTACATCGAGTATAAAGCAGAGGACATGGGCCGCAGTTGCAATATTGTCAGCAGTTTTGGGCCCCATATCTGAGGAAGGGTGTGCTGGCTCTGGAGGTTACAAGAATGATCCCAGCAATGAGTGGGTTAACATACGATGAGCGTTTGTCGGCACTGGGCCTGTACTCGCTGGGGTTTAGAAGGTCGAGAGGGGACCTCATTGAAACTTAGCGAATAATGAAAGGATATTTCCACTAGTGGGAGAGTCTAGGATCAGAGATCGCAGCCTCAGAATTAAAGGGGGCTCTTTGTGAAAGGAGGTGAGGAGGAACTTCTTTAGTCAGAGGGTGGTGAATCAGTGGAACTCTTTGCCACAGAGGGCTGTGGATGCCAAGTCAGGGACCTCATTGAAACTAGACTCTCCGTCTACAAGGAGTTCTGTTGGGAATGCAACAGAGTTTGTCACCGTACACGTGACAATAAACTAAACTGAAGCACTGAAGCTCGATGCAGCCAACGCCAAGGCTCTGTGGGGGAGAGAGGACCACAGACTAGGGTGCTTCTGCTGCTGGACATTGGGGGCAGTGTGTGGTGGAGATGGCCCTCACACAAGGGACAGGAGAGCACCCCAGGGGGTCACATGAGTGGCGGCATCTTCTAATCGAGTCGACACACAGAGATTAGAAGTTGTTCATCCAGCGATGACCCCACGTCTCGACATCTGCACAATGGTGTCTGTCTTGTCCCATTGGTGGAAACTGGGCCGCGATCAGCATGAACGCTGCTTCCTTCACCCCACGTGAGTGACTAGGATGATGTGTGTACAGAGAGGAGCTAACTCTACACACCAGGATCAGGCCATTCGGCCCACAACACCTGTGCTGGACCACCATGCCAAAATCAACTGATCTCATCTGCCTGCATGTGATCTATAATCCCTCCGTTCCTCTATAGTCAGTGTGTCCACATGTTCAATATTGCTTGACATACAGCAGAGAAACAGGCCCTTCGGCCCAACTTGCCCATGCCGACCAACATGCCCCAGCTACACTAGTCCCACCTGCCCACGTTTGGCCCATATCCCTCTAAACCTGTCCTATCCATACTATTAAATGCTGTTGTAATCCCTCCCTCCACAACCTCCTGTGGCAGCTGGTTCCATGCACCCAGCGCCGTCTCTTGTGTTATCCCTCGTAGACCTGTCGTTACACACAGCACCCTCCCCTGGGGTGCTCTCTCCCGCCCCTTGTGTGAGGGGTGACCCCTCCGGCCTCTGGCCCCCAATGTCCAGCAGCAGAAGGACCCAGACTGTGGACCTCCCTCCCCCACAGAGCCTCCAATGATGTAGTTCTGTTTATTGTCACGTGTAGCGAGTTAGAGTGAAAAGCTTCTGTTGCTGCTAACCAGTCAGCAGAAAGACAATTACGAGCGGAACGGTGGCGCAGCGGGTAGAGCTGCTGCCTCACAGCGCCAGGGACCCGGGTTCAATCCTGACCACGGGTGCTGTCTGTACGGAGTTTGTACGTTCTCCCCGAGACCTGCGTGGGTTTGCTCCGGGTGCTCCGGTTTCCTTCCACACTCCAAAGACGTGCAGGTTTGTAGGTTAATTGGCTTGGTGTATGTGTGTAAATTGTCCCTAGTGTGTGTAGGATAGTGTTAGTGTGCGGGGATCGCTGGTCGGCACGGACTCGGTGGGCCGAAGGGCCTGTTTCCGCGCTGTATCTCTGAACTAAACTAACATAGTGGACCCCTCTATTGGAAGAGGCAAAGCTAAATCGTGCCGACTCTCCATCCCTGCAATAACAAAGAACTGCAGGTGCAGGTTTATACCAAATAAAGACACAGAGTGCTGGAGTAACTCAGCAGGTCAGGCAGCATCTCTGGAGAGAAAGGATGGGTGGTGTTTCGGGTCAAGACCAGGGTCTGCTTTGGTTATAGAGTGAGACAGCATGGAAACAGGCCATTCAGCCCAACTTTCCCACAATGCCCAACATGTCCCATCTATACTAGTCCCACCTGCCTGCATTTGGCCCATGTCCCTCCAAACCAAATCCATGTACCTGTCTAAATGATTCTTAAACACTTGAGATAGTGCTCTCAGTTACCCAGTCCTTTTTCCCCACAGATGCTGCCTGACCCGCTGAGTTACTCCAGCACTCTGTGAAACGTCACCTATCCATGTTCTCCAGAGATGCTGCCTGACCCGCTGAGTTTACTCCAGCACTCTGTGAAACGTCACCTATCCATGTTCTCCACAGATGCTGCCTGACCCGCTGAGTTATGGTGCAGCAGCATCTATGGAGCTAAGGAAATAGGCAACTTTTCGGGCCGAAATCCTTCTGGAATAGGCAACGTTTCGGGCCGAAACCCTTACGGGTTTCGGCCCGAAACGTTGCCTATTTCCTTAGCTTCATAGATGCTGCCTGACCCGCTGAGTTACTCCGGCACTCTGTGAAACGTCACCTATCCATGTTCTCCACAGATGCTGCCTGACCCGCTGAGTTACTCCAGCACTCTGTGAAACGTCACCTATCCATGTTCGCCACAGATGCTGCCTGACCCGCTGAGTTACTCCAGCACTCTGTGCCTGCTTATTGCAGCAGATTGTCACCGTGCTAATGCAACTTTCTGCAACACTGGCCTATTTTAGACATTTCAGTGTTCGCTTAGAGATAAATCTTGCTTTGAAGGGGATGATGACAGGCCGGGCGGGGACTGTTGGAAATCTCAGCGTCCTTTCTCGAGAGAGACTCGCTTGAATTATGGCCGTTGAATTATTGTGCGTTGGCACAAGTGTTAGATACGAGGTGTCGGTAAATCGATCCCAACAGGGGTGACGGGAGAAAGATGCATGTGACCAGTTCGTGTGGCCTCTGTGTCGACTGGTGAAGAGGTGTGAAGGGCTTTGTCAAGGTCACGGGGAAATTACTGGAGGGAGAAGAGAGAGAGAGAGAGAGATTCAGTATCATGAGTCGGGATGTTTGGGTATAAATGCGATCCAGCTCTCTAGTTTAGTTTAGAGATACAGCGCGGAAACAGGCCCTTCGGCCCACCGAGTCCATGCCGACCAGCGATCCCCGCACACTAACACTATCCCACACACACACAATAGGGACAATTTTACATTGACACAAAGCCAATTAACTTGCAAACCCGCACGTCTTTGGAGTGTGGGAGGAAAACCGGAGCACCCGGAGAAAACCCACGCAGGTCACGGGGAGAACGTGCAAACTCCGTACAGACAGCACCCGTGGTCGGGATGAACACGGGTCTCTGGCGCTGTGAGGCAGCAGCTCTACCCGCTGCACCATGGTGGTTTGGGTGTAGGAGTCGGCAGTTCACAGCGCAGCTCTGTAGTGCGTTGGTCAGGCCGTATTGCGTGCGTTACTCATCGCCCCGTTACAGGAAGGATGTGGCGGCTTTGGAGACGGTGCAGAGGAGGTTGACCAGAACACTAACAAACAAAGAACTGCAGATGCTGCTTTATACCAAAGATAGACACAATAATGCTGGAGTAACTCAGCGGGTCAGGCAGCATCTATGGAGAGAAGGAAATAGGTGACGAAACATCGCCAATTCCTTCTCTCCATAGATGCTGCCTCACCCGCTGAGTTACTCCAGCATTTTTTGTCTACCTTCAATTTAACCAGCATCTGCAGTTCTTTCTTAGAACACAATAGACAATAGGTGCAGGAGTAGGCCATTTGGCCCTTCGAGCCAGCACTGCCATTCAATGTGATCATGGCTGATCATCCCCAATCAGTACCCTATTTCTGCCTTCTCCCCATATCCCCTGACTCCGCTATCTTTAAGAGCGCTATCTAGCATTCTCTCTTGAAAGTATCCAGAGAACCGGCCTCCACCGCCCTCTGAGGCAGAGAATTCCACAGACTCACCACTCTCTGTGTGTGTAAAAATGTTTCCTCGTCTCCGTTCTAAATGGCTTGCCCTTTATTCTTAAACTATGGCCCCTGGTTCTGGACTCCCCCAACATCGGGAACATGTTTCCTGCCTCTAGCGTGTCCAAACCCTTAACAATCTTATATGTTTCAATAAGATACCCTCTCATCCTTCTAAACTCCAGTGTACAAGCCCTGCCGCTCCATTCTCTCAGCATATGACAGTCACTGCCTGGATTAGCAGGTGTTAGCTACAGGGGGTGGTTTGGATTGGATTTGTTTGGCTAGATGTATATAACATTCTGAGAGGCGTAGATAGGGTAGACAGTCAGAACCTTTTTCCCAGGGTTGGAAATATCAAATATTAGACGGTATCATTTGAAGGTGAGAGGGGGACAGTTTAAAGGAGTTGCGGGGGGCAAGTGTTTTTTACACAGAGGGGGGTGGGTGCCTGGAACGCTGCCAGGGGTGGTGGTGGAGGCATATATGATAGTGGTGTTGAGGGACATCGATCACATACAGGCAGATGAGAGATAGTCTTGGCATCGAGGTCGGCAAGGGCATTGTGGGCCGAAGGGCCTGTTCCTGTGCTGTACTCTTCTATGTTGGCAATGGGCTAAGTGTTCGGCTGGCGACCGGAAGGTAGCCGGTTCGAATCCCGCTTGGAGTGCATACTGTCGTTGTGTCCTTGGGGCAAGACACTTCACCCACCTTTGCCTGTGCAATGTAATTATGTGAAGCACTTTGGGGTCAATGCAAGTTGACTAAAATGTGCTATATAAATAAGATTATTATTATTATTATGTTCTATGTGGAATTCTCTGTCACAGGAGGCAGTGGAGGCCAATTCACTGGATGTTTTCAAGAGTGAGTTCGATTTAGTTCTTAGGGCTAACGGAATCAAGAGATATGGGGAGAATGCAGGAATGGGATATTGATTGTGGATGATCAGCCACGATCATATTCAATGGCGGTGCTGGCTCGAAGGGCCGAATGGCCCTTGACACCCATTCCAATCAAGAATTTGTCTATCTCTGCCTTTAAAATACCCACTGACTTGGCCTCCACAGACCTCTGTGGCAAAGAGTTCCACAGATTCACCACCCTCTGACTAAAGAAATTCCTCCTCACCCCCTTTGTAAATAGAGCGTCCTTTAATTCTGAGGCCCTCTAGTCCTAGACTCTCCCACTAGTGGAAACATCCTCTCCACATCCACTCTATCCAGGCCTTTCACTATTCTGTAAGTTTCAATGAGGTTCCCACTCATCCTTCTAAACTCCAGTGAGTACAGGCCCAGTGCCGTCAAACGCTCATCATAGGTTAACCCACTCATTCCTGAAGTCATTCCACAGAAGCTCACAGTCGTTGAGGTTAGTGTTGTGCAAGTCTGCCCGCAGAGTTACTCCAGCTTTTTGTGTCTACGGTTTAAACTAGCATCTGCAGTTCCTCCCGACACATCTAACCTACGAGAAAATGCTGGAAACCTGCAAGCCTTAGGATTGTGGGAGGAAACCGGAGCACCCGGAGAAAACCCACGCAGGTCACGGGGAGAACGTGCAAACTCCGCACAAACAGACAGCACCCGTAGTTGGGATTGAACCCGTGTGTCTGGTGCTGTGAGGCAGCAGCTCTACCCGCTGCGCGCGCCACCATGCCGGGCCTGTGTGCAGCAATGCACTGGTCAGAAACATGGTGGAGATATTCAGCAGCTGCTGCCCAGTCAGTGTCTCGTCCCCCTGCGCACCAACTCACAATGCTAATGCATTCCCCAATGTCACAACTTCAAAGCTGCAGCACTGTGTAAACCTCGGGAGCAGTTATTTCTCTTTCCTTTTATACAGATTGTAAGGTTGTAAATCCGTTTTATTATGGCCTGTTCAACCTTCACTTTATGAAGGCAGGGACGTCAGTCATTGCTGTGTGTGTCAGGCAGCATTGTGTTTCCTGGAGTAAAACCACTTCGATGTTAATGGTTTCTTTGCTCCCTGTCTTGTACCACCCCCCTCTCCACCCCCCCCCCCCCCCTCCACCCCCCCCCCTCCCCCCTTCCCTACCCCCAGCCGTTTATCAAAGTCCACCTGCATCATTTACCCAGTGCAGCCTGCTCTGCTGAATGTGGGGAGATTTTGGTCTATTATTAAATCCACCGTCGATGATCATAATGCAGGCATTAAATGCGATGTGAATCACATCATTCACTTTGCCTTTCCGGCTCAGTAGCTGCATTAGAGGTCTCCGCAGCTGCCTCAAAGCATCACAAATCACGCTGACAATTGCTGCAAGGGGCGGCACGGTGGCGCAGCGGGTAGAGCTGCTACCTCACGGCGCCAGAGACCCGGGTTCCATCCTGACTACGGGCGCTGTCTGTACGGAGTTTGCACGTTCTCCCCGTGACCCGCGTGGGTTTTCTCCGGGATCTCCAGTTTCCTCCCACACAGGTTAAATTTGTCAATTGTCCCCAGTGTGTGTGGGGCAGTGTTAATGTGCGGGGATCGCTGGTCGGCACGGACTCGGTGGGCCGAAGGGCCTGTTTCCGTGCTGTATCTTTCAATCAATCGAGAGAGAAGGTTACAGTGGATTTTGTAAATCTGAAATGAAAACAGAAAATGCTGGACATACTCAGTGGATCAGGCAGCATTGGCTTTCTATATTGTTCATTTACAGAGGGATATTTGCAGGGCAACTTTTATTTAAAGAACAGGAAACCGAAATATATATTTGATAGATCAGGGGTTGATCACACAGAGGGTGGTGGGTGTATGGAACGAGCTGCCAGAGGAGGTAGTTGAGGCTGGTGCCCATTCACCCGATCTATTCCTCTCATGAGCTTATACACCTCTGTAAGACAATAGACAATAGGTGCAGGAGGAGGCCATTCGGCCCTTCGAGCCAGCACCACCATTCAATGTGATCATGGCTGATCATCCCCAATCAGTACCCCGTTCCTGCCTTCTCCCCATATCCCCTGACTCCACTATTTTCAAGAGCCCTATCTAGCTCTCTCTTGAAAGTATCCAGAGAACCGGCCTCCACCGCCCTCTGGGGCAGAGAATTCCACAGACTTACAACTCTCTGTGAGAAAAAGTGTTTCCTCGTCTCCATTCTAAACGGCTTACTTCTTATTCTAAAAACTGTGGCCCCTGGTCTGGACTCCCCCAACATCGGGAACATGTTTCCTGCCTCTAGCGTGTCCAAACCCTTAACAATCTTATATGTTTCAATAAGATATCCTCTCATCCTTCTAAACTCCAGAGTGTACAAGCCCAGCCGCTCCATTCTCTCAGCATATGACAGTCCCTCCATCCCGGGAATTAACCTGGTAAACCTACGCTGCACTCCCTCAATAGCAAGAATGTCCTTCCTCAAATTAGGGGACCAAAACTGCACACAATACTCCAGGTGTGGTCTCACTAGGGCCCTGTACAACTGCAGGGATAAGATCACCCTTCATCCTCCTGAGCTCCAAGGAATAGAGTCCCAGCCTGCTCAACCTCTCCCAATAGCTCAGGCCCTTGAGTCCTGGTGACATTGTGGTAAATGATGTCAATAAGGACAGAAGAGGTGTGAAATGTACAGCCTGGTTTGGTGACTCATTCGGACACAAGGAACTGCAGGTACTGGTTTAGAAAAATAGACACAGAGTGCTGGAGTAACTCAGCGGGTCAGGCAGCATCTGTGGTGAACGTGGATAGGTGACGTTTCGGGGTGGAGACCCTTCACCAGGGTTGGTGATGCAGTCAGGATGGTGTGTACCTCGGAAGGAAGGCTGCTGGAGATTGTGTGTGTGTTTGTGTATGTGTGTGTGTGCATGTGCGTGCACGTGTGTGTGCGTGCATGTGTGCATGTGTGCGCGCACGTGTGTGCGTGTGCATGTGTGTGTGCGTGCATGTGTGTGTGCGTGCATGTGTGTGCGTGTGTGCATGTGCGCGCACGTGTGTGCGTGTGCATGTGTGTGTGCGTTTGTGTGCGTGCGTGTGCGTGTATGTGTGTGTGCGTGTGTGTGCGTGCATGTGTGTCTGTGTGTGTGTACGTGTACGTGCGTGTGTGTGCGTGTGCATGTGCGCGCACGTGTGTGCGTGTGCATGTGTGTGTGCGTGTGTGTGCGTGTGCGTGCGTGTATGTGTGTGTGCGTGTGTGTGCGTGTGCATGTGTGTCTGTGTGTGTGTACGTGTACGTGCGTGTGTGTGCGTGTGCATGTGCGCGCACGTGTGTGCGTGTGCATGTGTGCGTGCGTGTGTGTGCGTGTGTGTGCGTGTGCATGTGTGTGTGTGCGTGTGCGTGCGTGTATGTGTGTGTGCGTGCATGTATGTGTGTGGTCCTTGTCCTTGTCCCTCTATGCAACAGGGCAGAGGGGCAGGAGATGTGAGGTGCGACCGGTCGCACTAACCCAGGGTGGGTCAGTCTGCGGACACCATGTTTAAGGAAGCAGAGAGAAGATTGACGAGGATGTTACCAGGCTGGAGGGTCTGAGCTTCAGGGAGAGATTTGTCAGATTGGAACTTTATTTCCTTGGAGCTCAGGTGGTTGAGGGCTGATCGTCTAGAGGTGTAGAGGATCATGAGAGGAATAGTTCGGCTGGAAGCACAGAATATTTTACCCAGGAGGTGGATAATATTTCAGGACTGCTCTCTGGGACTTTTGCCAAAGTATAGAACACAGAACAGCACAGGAACAGGCCCTTCAGCCCACAATGTCCTGCATATCTATGCGCCCATCTGAAAGCCTCTTAAACACCACTATGCCCTCTGCCTCCACCACCACCCCTGGCAGCGAGTCCCAGGCACCCACCACCCTCTGTGTTTCAACAAAACCCTTGGCACAAACATCTCGTTGAGTCATTTATCGTCACAGGATGCAGCTCAAACAGTCGGTGCTCCAGTAATAATACTCTTTATTTCCAAACTCCACAGGAGGGATCTATAAGTGTTCCTTCTGTGCCTCAATTAGTATTTCAATTCAGTCTTTATTTGGAAGGTCCAAGATCAATTCTGATCATTCGCTGAATCTGCTGCATTGGGCCATTATTATAGAAACATAGACAATAGGTGCAGGAGTAGGCCATTCGTCCCTTCGAGCCTGCACCGCCATTCAATATGATCATGGCTGATCATCCAACTCAGTATCCCGTACCTGCCTTCTCTCCATACCCTCTGATCCCCTTAGCCACAAGGGCCACATCTAACTCCCTCTTAAATATAGCCAATGAACTGGCCTCAACTACCCTCTGTGGCAGAGAGTTCCAGAGATTCACCACTCTCTGTGTGAAAAAAGTTCTTCTCATCTCGGTTTTAAAGGATTTCCCCCTTATCCTTAAGCTGTGTGACCCCTTGTTCTGGACTTCCCCAACATCGGGAACAATCTTCCGGCATCTAGCCTGTCCAACCCCTTAAGAATTTTGTAAGTTTCTATAAGATCTCCCTCTCAATCTCCTAAATTCTAGAGAGTATAAACCAAGTCTATCCAGTCTTTCTTCATAAAACAGTCCTGACATCCCAGGAATCAGTCTGGTGAACCTTCTCTGCACTCCCTCTATGGCAATAATGTCCTTCCTCAGATTTGGAGACCAAAACTGTACGCAATACTCCAGGTGTGGTCTCACCAAGACCCTGTACATGGAGGTGTACAGCATGGAGGTGTACAGCATGGAAGCAGGCCCTTCGGCCCACCTTGGCCATGTCAACCACGTTGGCATGTTGGGTTGGTCCCATCTGCTTGCATTTGGCCCATAGCCCACTAAATCCCCATCAATATATCTGGCAGCTCGTTCCATTCATCCACCACCAACTGCTCCTCAGGTTCCTATTAAATCTTTCCCTCTCACCTTAGATCAACGTCCTCTGGTTCTTGATTCATCCTACTCTGGGTAGAAGACACTGTTCTTTCACCCGATCTATTCCCCTCGTGATTTTATACACCTCTGTCACAGGCTCCTGTACCCCAAGGAGAAAGAAGATAGACACAAAATGCTGGAGTAACTCAGCGGGTCAGGCAGCATCTGTGGAGAACGTGGATAGGTGACGTTTCACAGAGTGCTGGAGTAACTCAGCGGGTCAGGCAGCATCTGTGGAGCTAAGGAAATAGACAACGTTTCGGGCCGAAACCCGTAAGGGTTTCGGCCCGAAACGTTGCCTATTTCCAGAAGGATTTCGGCCCGAAAAGTTGCCTATTTCCTTAGCTCCATAGATGCTGCTGCACCATAACTCAGCGGGTCAGGCAGCATCTGTGGAGAACATGGATAGGTGACGTTTCACAGAGTGCTGGAGTAACTCAGCGGGTCAGGCAGCATCTGTGGAGAACATGGATAGGTGACGTTTCACAGAGTGCTGGAGTAACTCAGCGGGTCAGGCAGCATCTGTGGAGAACATGGATAGGTGACGTTTCACAGAGTGCTGGAGTAACTCAGCGGGTCAGGCAGCATCTGTGGAGAACATGGATAGGTGACGTTTCACAGAGTGCTGGAGTAACTCAGCGGGTCAGGCAGCATCTGTGGAGAACATGGATAGGTGACGTTTCACAGAGTGCTGGAGTAACTCAGCGGGTCAGGCAGCATCTGTGGAGAGAAGGAATAGGTGATGTTTTTTGTTATTGGAGATCTTGGAACTATATTTAATCGGACTTTATCTTGTACTAAAATGTTGTACGTTTTATCCGGTATCTGTGGACGGCCTGATTGTAATCACGCATTGTCTGTCCTTGACTGGGCAGCGTATGAACACAAGCTTTTCACTCTACCTCGGCACACATGGCGATAATGAACTAAACTAAATATTTGGAGCGGACACGATAGGGTGAATGTTGAGGTTGTCTTTGTTTTTCATTCTGGCGGAGCTGATAGACAGGACGCTCGAGACGGCTCTTGGCTCACTGGCCTTCTTCACTCAGGACACCGAGTATAGAGTGATACGGCGTGGAAACAGGCCCTTCGGCCCATCTTGCCCACTTCCGGATCCCTACACACCAGGGGTAATTTTGAGAGGCCAACCTGAGGTAGACAAAAATGCTGGAGAAACTCAGCGGGTGAGGCAGCATCTGTGGAGCGAAGGAATAGGTGACGTTTCAGGTCGAGACCCTTCTGGAAACTCAGCGGGTGAGGCAGCATCTGTGGAGCGAAGGAATAGTTGACGTTTCAGGTCGAGACCCTTCTGGAAACTCAGCGGGTGAGGCAGCATCTGTGGAGCGAAGGAATAGTTGACGTTTCAGGTCGAGACCCTTCTGGAAACTCAGCGGGTGAGGCAGCATCTGTGGAGCGAAGGAATAGTTGACGTTTCAGGTCGAGACCCTTCTGGAAACTCAGCGGGTGAGGCAGCATCTGTGGAGTGAAGGAATAGGTGACGTTTCGGGTCGAGACCCTTACGGGTCTCGACCCGAAACGTCACCTATTCCTTCGCTCCACAGATGCTGCCTCACCCGCTGAGTTTCTCCAGCATTCCATGCAGGCTCGCACTGGTAGACTAAAAAATTGTTTCTACCATTGTGCAATAAACAAGCTTAACTCCAGCAGTGAACCCTGGGAAGCAAGAAGTAACTTCGAGGAATACCGCTAAATTCTTTTAATCTCTTTTAAAAATGTATTTATATTCTACTATTAACTGTACATATCTCTGGAATCTCTGGAACTCTCTGCCACAGAAGGTAGTTGAGGCCAGTTCATTAGCTATATTTAAGAGGGAGTTAGATGTGGCCCTTGTGGCTATAGGGATCAGGGGGTATGGAGAGAAGGCAGGTACGGGACACTGAGTTGGATGATCAGCCATGATCATATTGAATGGCGGTGCAGGCTCGAAGGGCCGAATGGCCTACTCCTGTACCTAATTTCTATGTTTCTATATGTGCATTGGTGTCATGTTGTATTTCTTTTAACGGAGGAGAAGCAAATGGAATTTCGTTGCTCAGTTTTGTGCAATGACAATAAACATATTCTATTCTATTCATTCTTGTCTACCGTGGATATTTCCAGCATCTGCAGTTCTTTCATAAACATGGCCGTGATTGTAGATGTGCTTCTGTGCGTGGCCAACACGTGAATAGTCACCTGAGGTGGGCACCATTTTGGAAGCGGATGGAGAGAGCAATAAGCCAACTGTGGAGCGTTGCGGGCTGGTATTGGCCGTTGGGGGAGAGACGTGGGTGGGCTGCAGCTTGTCTTTCAGTCGGATCTCCTTGCAGCTCTGATTCCATAAACGTATATCTTTGCCTTTGCCTCTTGCTGATTACACATTTGAGTCACGTAACAACGAATAATTACTCTGGGGACTTGTTAAAGGATTCAGCTCCTTAATTTGCAAATTACATTTTGGATTCAAAATGTGAAGTTACGGCATGTAGCAACCTCACAGCCAGTTCACACGAGAGGTTTAGCTTGTCCAAAGGGCCTGTCGCACTTCCGGCATCATTGACTGAAGTATCAGGTCACCGAAAAATTCACGGCGTGACTCGGCGCGATGACGTATCGACGCGCGGCGTTTTTTCAAGTGTCGCAACATTTTTTTTTTCGTCGCCGCTGGATTTTGAAATGTTCAAAATCTTTTGGCGACCCTGATATGAAGGCGGCAGTCGCCGAAACAAACAGGCCCTTTGGATTTATTATTGTTACATGAAACAACTCTCACCGACTTTAACCGATGCACCGGAGACCGCCATTTATTAGACGCCTCACGGCACGGTTTGGGGAACTGCTCCATCCAAGATCTGCAAGAAATTGCAGAGAGTTGTGGACGCAGCCCAGACCATCGCACAAACCAACCTCCCTTCCACTGACTCCATCTACACCTCACGCTGCCTCGGCAAGGCCAGCAGCATCATCAAGGACCAGTCTCACCCCCGGCCACTCCCTCTTCTCCCCTCTCCCATCGGGCAAGAGGTACAGAAGTGTGAATACGCACACCTCCAGATTCAGGGACAGTTTCTTCCCGGCTGTTATCAGGCAACTGAACCATCCTACCACAACCAGAGAGCAGTGCTGAACTACTATCTACCTCATTGGTGACCCTCGGACTATCCTTGATCGGACTTTACCTTGCACTAAATGTTATTCCCTTATCATGTATCTGTACACTGTGGACGGCTCGATTGTAATCATGTGTTGTCTTTCCGCTGACTGGTTAGCACGCAACAAAAGCTTTTGACTGTACCTCGGTACACGTGACTAAACTAAACACAACCTCAAATAAATAAATACAATCAGCACAAACTCCAGTACAATGGGTAGAGTAACGGGGAAGATACAGAGTGCAGAATATAGTTCTCAGCATTGTAGCGCAGCAGTTCCACAGACAAAGTCCAATGTCCGCAATGGGGCAGCAGTGAATCGGACAGTACCCTAGCTTATGAAAGGACCGTTCAGAAACCTGATAACAGAGGGGAAGAAGGTACACAAAATTGCTGGAGAAACTCAGCGGGTGCAGCAGCATCTATGGAGTCAAGAGTCAAGAGTCAATTCAAGACAATTCAAGATTTGCGAAGGAAATAGGCAACATTTAAGGAAATAGGTAACGTTTCGGGCCGAAACCCAAGGGGTTTCGGCCCGAAACGTTGCCTATTTCCTTCGCTCCATAGATGCTGCTGCACCCGCTGAGTTTCTCCAGCAATTTTGTGTACCTTCGATCTTCCAGCATCTGCAGGTCCTTCTTGAACAGAGGGGAAGAAGCTGGTCCTGAGTCTGGTGGTGCGCGCTGTCAAGCTTCTGTAACTTCTGCCGGACGGGAGCGGGGAGAAGAGGGAATGGCCGGGGTGGGACAGGGACAAGTCTTTGATGATGTTGGCTGCTTTTCAAAAGCTGTGTGAATTGTAGATGGAGTCGATGGTGGGGAGTGTGGTGTGTGTGACGGACTGGGCCACATCTACAATGGTGGGGAGTGTGGTCTGTGTGTGTGATGGACTGGGCTACATCTACAATGGTGGGGAGTGTGGTGTGTGTGTGGGACTGGGCTACATCTACAATGGTGGGGAGTGTGGTCTGTGTGTGACGGACTGGGCTACATCAACAATGGTGGGGAGTGTGGTCTGTGTGTGACGGACTGGGCTACATCTACAATGGTGGGGAGTGTGGTGTGTGTGGGACTGGGCTACATCTACAATGGTGGGGAGTGTGGTGTGTGTGATGGACTGGGCTACATCTACAATGGTGGGGAGTGTGGTGTGTGTGGGACTGGGCTACATCTACAATGGTGGGGAGTGTGGTCTGTGTGTGACGGACTGGGCTACATCTACAATGGTGGGGAGTGTGGTGTGTGTGATGGACTGGGCTACATCTACAATGGTGGGGAGTGTGGTGTGTGTGATGGACTGGGCTACATCTACAATGGTGGGGAGTGTGGTGTGTGTGGGACTGGGCTACATCTACAATGGTGGGGAGTGTGGTGTGTGGGACTGGGCTACATCTACAATGGTGGGGAATGTGGTGTGTGTGATGGACTGGGCTACATCTACAATGGTGGGGAGTGTGGTGTGTGGGACTGGGCTACATCTACAATGGTGGGGAGTGTGGTGTGTGTGACAGACTGGGCTACATCTACAATGGTGGGGAGTGTGGTGTGTGTGACGGACTGGGCTACATCTACAATGGTGGGGAATGTGGTGTGTGTGGGACTGGGCTACATCTACAATGGTGGGGAGTGTGGTCTGTGTGTGACGGACTGGGCTACATCTACAACTCTCTGCGATTCCTTGCGCTCTTGGGCAGAGCTGTTCCCAAACCCAGCTGTGCTGCCACCCGACATTCTCCAGTACATCTGTAGACGTTTGTACGAGTCGCTGGAGACATGTTGGATTCCCTTAGTCTGCTCAGGAAGTCGAGGAGGTGTTGCCCTTGTGGCTGTTGCATCAACGTGGTTGGTCCACGACAGGCCGTTGCCGATATTTACACCAAGGAACTTGAAGCTCGCGACCATTTCCACGCTGACTGGGGGGCGTAGTCCAGCGCAGTTCCTAAAGACCATGACTAGCTCCTGCACCTTGTTGCCAATGAGGGCTGGGATATTGTCCTGACACCATGTCACTACCCCCTCTCTCTCTCTCCTTCCTCTACTCCGGCTGGTCATTGCTGATGGTCCAGCCCACCACAGTTTGGTCATCTGGTCAATGTAGATGGAGTTAGATCACTCAGATTCAGATTCAGATTCAATTTTAATTGTCATTGTCAGTGTACAGTACAGAGACAACGAAATGCATTTAACATCTCCCTGGAAGAGCGACATAGCAAACGATTTGAATAAATAATAATAAGTGTCCTATTTGGAGGTTTAGTCGTGACAATGAACAGGTCTAGGGACAATTTGCGATGTTTACCAAACCAATCAAACTACAGGAAGGAACTGCAGATGCCGGTTTAAACCGAAGATAGACACAAAATGCTGGAGTAACTCAGCGGGACAGGCAGCATCTCTGGAGAGAAGGAATGGTCTCGGAAGGGTCTCGACCCGAAACGTCGCCTATTCCTTCACTCCATAGATGCTGCCTCACCCGCTGAGTTTCCAGAAGGATCTCATTCCTTGAAGGGGGGAATAGATTTAATCTGAATCTGAGGGATAAATGTTTCACACAAACGGGTGGTGGGTGGGATGGCCTGCACGAGTTGGGCCGAAGGGCCTGTTTTTGTGCTGTTTGACTTGTGAATGAGATTGTCAGTGGCATCAAAGTCAAACAGGAGCCAATCCTGGATCATTACTTTGTCACTAAGCACACTTTTATTCTGGCATTTAAATTATATGAGCGGGTGCATTGAAATTGGCAGGAAACACAGGCGTTGGTGAGGCTGCATTTAGAGCATTGTGTTCAGTTCTGGGCACCGTGTTATCGGAAAGATGTCGTCAAGCTGGGAAAGGGCTCAGAGAAGATTTACGAGGATGTTGTCAGGACTAGAGGGTGTGAGCTACAGGGAGAGGTTGAGTAGGCTGGGACTCTATTCCATGGAGCGCAGGAGGATGAGGGGTGATCTTATAGAGGTGTACAAAATCATGAGAGGAATAGATCGGGTAGATGCACAGAGTCTCTTGCCCAGAGTAGGGGAATCGAGGACCAGAGGACACAGGTTTAAGGTGAAGGGGAAAAGATTTAATAGGAATCTGAGGGGTAACTTTTCCACACAGTGGGTATATGGAACGAGCTACCGGAGGAGATAGTTGAGGCAGAGACTATCTAACATTTAAGAAACAGTTAGACAGGTACATGGATAGGACAGGTTTAGAGGGATATGGACCAAACGCAGGCAGGTGGGACTAGTGTAGCTGGGACATATTGGCCGGTGTGGGCAAGTTGGGCCAAATGTTTCCACACCAATAATGTAACTGTTTCTCTTCATCTTAGAGTCATAGAATGATGCTGTGTGGAAACATGTGCAACATGGCCCCACTGACTAACATGTCCCAGCTACACTAGTCCCACCTGCCTGCGTTTGGTCCATATCCCTCTGGTCCATAACCTGTCCTATCCATGTACCTATCCAACTGTTTCTTAAACATTGGGATAGTCCCAGCCTCAACTACCTCCACCGGCAGCTCGTTCCATACACCCACCGCCCTTTGTGTGAAAAAGCTACCCCTCAGATTCCTATTAAATCTTTCCCCCTTCACCGTAAACCTATGTCCTCTGGTTAAGAAAGAACTGCAGATGCTGTTAAAATCGAAGGTAGGCACAAAATGCTGGAGTAACTGAAGAAGGGTCTCGGCACGAAACGTCGCCAATTCCTTCTCTCCAGAGATGCTGCCTCACCCGCTGAGTTACTCCAGCATTTTGTGTCTACCTATGTCCTCTGGTCCTTGGTTCTTCTACTTGGGGCGAGAGAGTCTCTGATCTATTCCTCAACTGAAGGGCGGAGGTCTATGATGAAGAGCTAGCTCTATGTCCTGCCCTGCATCTGCCCTCCAACTCCCTCCAGCAAACACACAAGGCGTGGACAAATCAACTTGTGACCACATCTACTCAACCGATAAATAGAACAGTGTTTGCTGTGACATTTCTGGGCAGAGACGGCAGCTGAGTCACCGGAATGTTCCGTCACCATTTCCATTTCATGGTTTCAAACGCAATTTCATTATTTTTAAAATATTGTCACTGCCAGATGTACAATTGATAAGACACAGAGTGCTGGAGTAACTCAGCGGGTCAGGCAGCATCTGTGGAGAACATGGATAGGTGACATTTCACAGAGTGCTGGAGTAACTCAGCGGGTCAGGCAGCATCTGTGGAGAACATGGATAGGTGACGTTTCACAGAGTGCTGGAGTAACTCAGCGGGACTGGGCACATCTGGGGTGCGAAGAAGGGTCTCGACCCGAAACGTCACCCATTCCTTCTCTCCACAGATGCTGCCTGTCCCGCTGAGTTACTCCAGCATTTTGTGTCTGTCTTCGGTTTAAACCAGCATCTGCAGTTCCTTCTTCCACAACTGCTTGCGTTTGTTGTTGTGGGCATTGCTGTGTGTTCACAGTAATCCTTCATCTGGGGGCTTGACTAAACACTTTACAACATAGACCATAGTTCTTCTTCAAAACTTGTTTGGCCAATTTGGGTTATGAGGAGTTTGTGTTACATCTCATGTGTCACATGCAACTGAACTTGTGTCCAGTGCCGGGCACCATGTTATAGCAGTTTAGACACTGCAGTAACTCAGTGGGTCAGGCAGCATCTGTGGAGAACATGGATAGGTGACGTTTCACAGAGTGCTGGAGTAACTCAGCGGGTCAGGCAGCATCTGTGGAGAACATGGATAGGTGACGTTTCACAGAGTGCTGGAGTAACTCAGCGGGTCAGGCAGCATCTATGGAGCTAAGGAAATAGGCAACGTTTTGGGACGAAACCCGTAAGGGTTTCGGCCCGAAACGTTGCCTATTTCCAGAAGGATTTCGGCCCGAAAAGTTGCCTATTTCCTTAGCTCCATAGATGCTGCTGCACCATAACTCAGCGGGTCAGGCAGTATCTGTGGAGTATTAAGAATGGGAGATACTTCAGATTGAAACCTTGAAGAAGGTCCCAAGCCGAAACATCTCCCGTCCTTGTTCTCCAGAGATGCTGCCTGACCCGCTGAGTTACTCCAGAACTTTGTGATGTATCTTTGGTATAAACCAGCATCTGCAGTTCCTTCCTCCACATAGAGCAGTCCAGCTGAGGAGCAGGCCCTTCGGCCCATCATGCCTGCACCAAGGATGATGCTACCCACGTAGAGGCCATTCCCTGTGTTCCCTGCCTTCCCTTTTATAGCAGTATGAGGAGTTGTTTTTCACACAAAGGGTGGTGGGTGTATGGAACCAGCTGCCAGAGGAGGTAGTTGAGGCTGGGACTATCCCAACATTTAGACAGGTACATGGATAGGACAGGTTTGGAGGGATATGGACCAAACGCAGGCAGGTGGGACTAGTGTAGATGGGGCGTGTTGGTCGGTGTGAGCAAGTTGGGCCGAAGGGCCTGTTTCTGTGCTGTATCACTCTCGGGGGAGGTTGGCTAGGCTGGGACACTTTTCTTTGGAGCCCAGGAGGTCGAGGGGTGGACTAATCAGAGGGCTGTGGAGTCCAAGTCAGTGGATATTTCATTGGCTATATTTAAGAGGGAGTTAGATGTGGCCCTTGTAGCTAAGGGGATCAGGGGGTATGGAGAGAAGGCAGGTACGGGATACTGAGTTGGATGATCAGCCATGATCATATTGAATGGCGGTGCAGGCTCGAAGGGCCGAATGGCCTACTCCTGCACCTATTGTCTATGTTTCCATAAACTTGTGACATTATTGGGGTGTGTGTCCCATGGATGAATAATTCCGTTGGGGTTGTGTCTGTAACTACACTGGGGTCACTGACCTCATCCCTCCCTCATCCCTCCCTCATCCCCCCCCCTCACCCTACCCGCCCCCCGCCTGCCTTTTTATTGCATTAATCAACGGCACGATGCGAGGGTTCTGTTTTTTCCACGTTGTATCCTGTGGCAGGCCAGCAGTTTAGGGATGACAGACACACGAGTCATTTGCTGCCCGGCTCAGTGTTCCTACACAATGGGGGTGGGAAGGGAGAGTGCGCTGCAAGGTTTGGCTTGGATCGGGCGGGAGGGACTGCCCTTGGATCGGGGGACAAGTCGATCTCCGCACCGTTTAAACTTCCTCCATTGCCTGCTCGAAGTCACATCAACATCCTGAGCTGAACCTGCCCTTCTTATGTTGAGCAGCAGAGAGATGATCGCTGTAACGTCCTTGTAAACAGCCCAGAGTTACGTAGAAACATAGACAATAGGTGGAGGAGTAGAGGCCATTCAGCCCTGCGAGCCAGCACCGCCATTCTATATGATCATGGCTGATCATCCACAATCTGTACCCCGTTCCTGCTTTCTCCCCGTATCCCTTGATTCCGTTAGCCCTAGCTAAGAGCTATATCTAACTCTCTCTTGAAAACATATTTTTAAAATATAATTTTTCTGACACTTGCCCACTCGGGCAAACAGTGCCTGAGAGAAGAGACAGGCACAGAGTGCTGGAGTAACTCAGCGGGCCAGGCAGCATCTGTGGAGGAACATGGATAGGTGACGTTTCACAGAGTGCTGGAGTAACTCAGCGGGTCAGGCAGCATCTGTGGAGAACATGGATAGGTGACGTTTCACAGAGTGCTGGAGTAACTCAGCGGGTCAGGCAGCATCTGTGGAGAACATGGATAGGTGACGTTTCACAGAGTGCTGGAGTAACTCAGCGGGTCAGGCAGCATCTGTGGAGAACATGGATAGGTGACGTTTCACAGAGTGCTGGAGTAACTCAGCGGGTCAGGCAGCATCTGTGGAGAACATGGATAGGTGACGTTTCACAGAGTGCTGGAGTAACTCAGCGGGTCAGGCAGCATCTGTGGAGAACATGGATAGGTGACGTTTCACAGAGTGCTGGAGTAACTCAGCGGGTCAGGCAGCATCTGTGGAGAACATGGATAGGTGACGTTTCACAGAGTGCTGGAGTAACTCAGCGGGTCAGGCAGCATCTGTGGAGAACATGGATAGGTGACGTTTCGGGTCGAGACCCTTCGACAGACTGGGAGAGGGAATCGGGAGATACAGACGGTACATAGAACTAGTGCGACATGATTTTGAGACGATCGCCATGTTTGCGCTTGGACTCGCCGATATATCAGACATGTCTGCGAGCTGCCCTTTGTATATTGAAGCTAATATTCTTGCACATTATACAAAAGCTTGTGTATAGACAATAGGTGCAGGAGTAGGCCATTCGGCCCTTCGAGCCAGCACCGCCATTCAATGTGATCATGGCTGATCATCCACAGTCAGTTCCTGCCTTCTCCCCATACAAACAGGGGCGGCACAGTGGTGGACCCCTGAGGGTCTCGACCCGAAACGTCGCCCATTCCTTCTCTCCAGAGATGCTGCCTCACCCGCTGAGTTACTCCCTTATTTTGTGTCTACCTTCGATTTAAACCAGCATCTGTAGTTCTTTCTTACACAGGTCACCGGGAGAACGTGCAAACTCCGTACAGACAGCGCCCGTAGTCAGGATGGAACCCGGGCCTGTGGCGCTGTGAGGCAGCAACTCTACCGCTGCGCCACCGTTAACGTTGTCGTTGTTTGTTCGTCCGCAGCCATGAGCCGCAGAGTGGTACGCCAGAGTAAGTTCCGCCACGTGTTTGGGCAGGCGATGAAGGCCGACCAGTGTTACGAGGACATCCGCGTGTCCAAGGTGACGTGGGACAGCTCATTCTGTGCCGTCAACCCCAAGTTTGTGGCCATCATCGTGGAGTCGGGGGGAGGTGGAGCCTTCCTTGTTCTGCAAGTCGCTAAGGTAAGCCTTGCCCAATGCCCTGACCCAAGGGTGGCACGGTGACGCAGCGGGTAGAGCTGCTGCCGCCCGGCACTAGAGACCCCGGCTGGGTGGGTGGCCACATTAGAGTCGCTGCTTTACAGTGCTTGCAGTGCCGGAGTCCCGGGTTCAATCCCGACTACGGGTGCTGTCTGTACGGAGTTTGTACGTTCTCCCCGTGACCTGCGTGGGTTTTCTCTGAGATCTTAATTTTAATGTCAATGTAAATTGACCCTAGTGTGTGTAGGATAGTGTAAAGGGCCTGTCCCACTGCCGGCATCACATCAGTGTCACCAAAAGATTTTGAACATTTCACAATCCAGCGGCGACAAAAAAAATGTTGTGAAACTTGAAAAAACGCCGCGCGTCATTACGTCATCACGCCGCATCACGCTGCATCACGTCACATCACGCCACGTATTTTTCAGTGCCCTGATACAGGCGGCATCTCTGGGGAAATGGAATCGCTGACATTTTGGGTCGAGACCCTTCTTCAGACTGAGAGTCGGGGGAGGGGGAAACGGAGATATAGACGGAGATGTAGAGAGATAAAGAACAATGAATGAAAGATATGAAAAAAATAACAATGATGAAGGCACCAGGCCGCTGTTAGCCGTGTGCTAGGTGATAACTAGTTACAGACAATGAGACGACTGAAGCTAGTACGACTTAGGTGGGGGAGAGACTAAGAGAGAGAGAGAGAGAGGGGATGCAAGGATTACTTGAAGTTAGAGAAGTCAATATTCATATCGCTGGGGTGTGAGAAGGAACGGCAGGTGCTGCTTCAAATCGAAGATAGACTCCAAAAGCTGGAGTAACTCAGCGTGACGGGCAGCATCTCTGGGGAGAAGGAATGGGTGGCGTTTGGTTGTAAACTGCCCGTGTCTTTACTGGTGCAATCTCATGCTCATTCTAACGAGGGCAGAATATGTGGCCTGCAAATAGCAGTGGGGTGGGTGAAGGTCCCTGCGGGCTGGTATGTGGGACGTGTCGGTTGCATCATCCCTGTCACTGTCAGTCACTGTAGCAGAGCTGCATGCCTGCCCGCCCGCGAGACTCTGTGCTAATTAGGCAGCCACAAAACTGCTGGCAGGAATCGCAGCCATTTCTGAGTCTATATATACTATTAACTATTGTTTAAGAAAGAACTGTAGATGCTGGTAAAATGGAAGGTAGACACAAAACGCCGGAGAAACTCAGCGGGTGAGGCAGCATCTATGGAGAGAAGGAAATAGGTGACGTTTCGGGTCTGGATCTGCAGGGACTGGAGGGACACGCATCACGTACAGGCAGATGAGATTAGTTTAGCAGCACCAGATACAGCACGGACATTATGGGCCGAAGGGCCTGTTGTGGTGCTGTACTGTTTTACATTCTATGATCAGACTCAAAGCAAACATAATACATCAGTTCCAGTTTAGTTTATTGCCACGTGTACCGAGGTACAGTGAAAAGCTTTTGTTGCGTGCTAACCAGTCAGCGGAAAGACAACACATGATTACAGTCGAGCCGTCCGCAGTGTACAGATACATGATGAAGGGAATAGCGTTTAGTGCAAAGTAAAGCCAGCAAAGTCCGATCAAGGATAGTCCGAGGGTCTCCAATCAGGACCGCTCTCTGGTTGTTGGTAGGATGGTTCAGTTGCCTGATAACAGCCGGGATGAAACTGTCCCTGAATCTGGAGGTGTGTGTTTTCACACTTCTGTACCTCTTGCCTGATGGGAGAGGGGAGAAGAGGGGAGTGACTGGGGTGAGACTGGCCCTTGATGATGCTGCTGGCCTTGCCGAGGCAGCGTGAGGTGTAGATGGAGTCAATGGAAGGGGAGGTTGGTTTGTGCGATGGTCTGGGCTGCGTCCACAATTCGCTGCCATTTCTTGCGGGTCTTGGATGGAGCAGTTCCCCAAACCGTGCCGTGATGCGTCTGATGAAATGCAGTCTGTGACGCATCTGTAGAAGCTGGTGAGAAGTGCAGGGGACATGCTGAACTCCGTCACCCTTCAGAGGAAGTAGAGTCGTCGGTGTGCTTTCTCTGTCGTTGTGTCGATGTGTGTGGTCCTTGGGTATTGACTCCAAGGAATCTGACGTTTTCACCCATCTCTGCATCGGCTCCGTCAATGCAGACTGGGGTATGTGGACCACTTCACTTCCTGAAGCCCATCACTGTCTCCTTAGTCTTGCTGACATTGAGGGAAAGGTGTGAGAAACAACTGCAGATGCTGGAAAAATCGAAGGTTGACAAAAATGCTGGAGAAACTCAGCGGGTGAGGCAGCATCTATGGAGCGAAGGAAATAGGCGACGTTTCCAAACGTCACCTATTCCTTCGCTCCATAGATGCTGCCTCACCCACTGAGTTTCCAGAAGGGTCTCGACCCGAAACGTCACCTATTCCTTCGCTCCATAGATGCTGCCTCACCCACTGAGTTTCCAGAAGGGTCTCAACCCGAAACGTCACCTATTCCTTCGCTCCATAGATGCTGCCTCACCCGGTCTCAACACCAGACTATGAGATTCTCGATCTCCTCCCTGTTCTCTGTCTCATCATTATTTGATATCTGGCCCGCAATCACATGTCCATCTACTGTGGGAATTTACGGAATCCTATGATTGGGATTAAATGGCTGTAAATTAATGAATGGCTCAACATATTTTAATTTTCCAAAATAAATATTAAGTGTGATTTTTTTTATTTGATTTTTTTTTTAAAGCACAAAATATGTCTTCAAGGTGCCGAGCAGGTCAGGCAGCATCTGTGGAGGGAATGGACGGTTCCGGCTAGGGACCCTGTGCCAGTCTAAATTGGAGAAAGTTGGAGAAGATTAGTCTGAAGAAGGGTCCTGAGCTGAAATGTCACCTGGCAACTTCCTTCCACAGATGCTGCCTGACCCGCTGAGTTCCTCCGCACTCTGTTCCCGCACTCAATAGGGAATAGTGAATAAGGCCTGGATAGAGTGGATGTGGAGAGGATGTTTCCACTAGTGGGAGAGTCTAGGACTAGGGGTCACAACCTCAGGCATTCCTTTAGGATGGAGATGAGGAGGAATTTCTTTAGTCAGAGGGTGGTGAATCTGTGGAATTCTTTGCCACAGACGGCTGTGGAGGCCGATGGATATTTTTAAGGCAGAGATAGATAGATTCTTGATTAGTACTCCAATCTTTGCACGCCCCCAACCCTGGCCTTCCCACTCCTCACTTTAATATAACGGTTCATTTATCTTGTGTTGCTTCATGACTCTTGGCTGATCAAGTTCCCTCCTGGGATAAATATAGTTCTATCGTATCGTATTGTGTCAGGGGTTATGGGGAGAAGGCAGGAGAATGGGGTTAGGAGGGAGAGATAGATCAGCCGTGATTGAATGGTGGAGTAGACTTGATGGGCTGAATGGCCTCTTTCTGCCTCTGGAGCTCGTGAATGTAATTTGCTGAAGATTCCAGCACCTGCATTGCCTCCTCTCTGCATGAAGCTCTCTTGCCTCACACTGTTCACACACACGTCTCGGGACTACGGGTTCATTTCTCTTTTCTTGGCAATCAACAGTTGAATATTTCACCACAAATTCCGAACATTTCGGGCCGAAATCCTTCTGGAAATAGGCAACGTTTGCCAAATACCGGCAGCTTCTATCTGCAAAGTCAATGTGTTCAAGGTGGATATAAATAATCTGTTGCGATGGATATTGGCAAAGAAATGCTTCCATATTTAGAATTCAGAGGCACAGCACGGAAACAGGCCCTTCGGCCCACTCACCCCATGCTGACCATCGATCACCCGTTCACACGAGTTCTATGTACACACTGCGGACAATTCGTGTACCGAGGTCCAGTGAGAAGCTTCTGTTGCATGCTAACCAGTCAGCGGAAAGACAATACATGATTACAATTGGGACATTCACAGTGTACAGGTCACGGGGAGAACGTACAAACTCCGCACAGACAGCACCCGTAGTCAGGATCGAACCCGGGTCTCTGGCGCCGTGAGGCAGCAACTCTACCCGCTGCACCACCGTGCCGCCCATCGTGAAGATTATAGTTGCTGAGGTTATTGTGAGGGTGAGGCCACAAGCAAACTGGAGCAACACGCCTCGCACACGTCTCACATATGCCGCGCACACGCCTCACACACCTCGCACATGCCTCACACACGCCTCGCACACGCCTCGCACACGTCTCGCACATGCCTCGCAATGCCTCGCACGCATCTCGCACACGTCTCACATATGCCGCGCACACGCCTCGCACACCTCGCACATGCCTCGCACACGCCTCACACACCTCGCACATGCCTCACACACGCCTCGCACGCATCTCGCACACGCCTCTCACACGCCTCGCAACGCCTCGCACACGCCTCGCAACGCCTCGCACACGTCTCGCACACGTCTCGCACGCATCTCGCACACGCCTCTCACACGCCTCGCACACGCCTCACATATGCCGCGCACACGCCTCACACACCTCACACACGCCTTGCACTTGCCTCACACACGCCTTGCACTTGCCTCACACACGCCACACACGCCTCACACACCTCGCACATGCCTTGAACATGCCTCGCACACGCCTCGCACACGCTCATCCACGCCCAACAACAACAAGGCCAGCTACGTTGCTGCCTCACAGCGCCAGAGACCCGGGTTCCATCCTGACTACAGGTGCTGTCTGTGCGGAGTTTGCACGTTCTCCCCGTGACCTGTGTGGGTTTTCTCCGGGTGCTGCGGTTTCCTCCCACACTCCAAAGACGTGCAGGTTTGTAGGTTAATTGGCTTTGGTTTAAGTGTAAATAGTCCCCCAGTGTGTGTAGGATAGTGTGAGTGTGCGGGGATCGCTGGTCGGCACGGACCCGTTGGGCCGAAGGGCCTGTTTCCGCGCTGTATCTCTAAACTAAACTAAAAATAACTAAACAGAGGTCACGGCCTCCGAGAGGAGTGGAGGGGACGCAGGAGACACGGAGATGCACAGGTGTCGGATAAGTAGGGGAGTGAAATAGAAAGCCAGAGGGAGGGCTGTAGGTGGGATAGGACGGGGGGGGGGGGGGGGATAGATGGAGGAATGGGCACAGGGAGGAGGGGGGGAGGCAAGCACAATACGAGGTGCCTCTCCCTGGCAATGGAGGAGGCCCGGGACAGAAGGGTCAGTGTGTCGAGGAGGGGACTGCAGTTGCTGCTTTAAACCGAAGATCGACACAAAAAGCTGGAGTAACTCAGCGGGACAGGCAGCATCTCTGGAGAGAAGGAACGGGTGACGTTTCGGGTCGAGACCCTTCATCAGACTGAGAGCCTGGGGAGAGGGGACAGAGATGTGGACGGTGATGTAGAGAGATGTGGAACAAATGGATGAAAGATATGCAAAATATGAAAGATATCTTTCCTTGTTCCGTTACTTTTTGCATGTTTTTCTTTCGATCATTCTAAACCTCTAAACCTCTCCACTCCACAGTCTGTGCCTCTATTTCATTTCCCCCAACTTTCAAAGGGTCTCGACCTGAAACGTCACCTATCCATGTTCTCCACAGATGCTGCCTGACCCGCTGAGTAAGAATAAGGGGTAAGCCATTTAGGACGGAGACGAGGATACACTTCTTCACACAGAGAGTTGTGAGTCTGTGGCATTCTCTGCCTCAGAGAGCAGTCCTCTGGATACTTTCAGGAGAGAGCTAGATAGGGCCTCTTAAAGATAGCGGAGTCAGGGGATCATGGGGAGAAGGCAGGAACGGGGTACTGATTGGGGATGATCAGCCACGATCACATTGAATGGTGGCGCTGGCTCGAAGGGCCGAATGGCCTCTACTCCTGCACCTGTTGTCTCTTTTCTATTGTTACTCCAGCACTCTGTGAAACGTCACCTATCCATGTTCTCCACAGATGCTGCCTGACCCGCTGAGTTATGGTGCAGCAGCATCTATGGAGCTAAGGAAATAGGCAACTTTTCGGGCCGAAATCCTTCTGGAAATAGGCAACGTTTCGGGCCGAAACCCTTACGGGTTTCGGCCCGAAACGTTGCCTATTTCTTTAGCTCCATAGATGCTGCCTGACCCGCTGAGTTACTCCAGCACTCTGTGAAACGTCACCTATCCATGTTCTCCACAGATGCTGCCTGACCCGCTGAGTTACTCCAGCACTCTGTGAAACGTCACCTATCCATGTTCTCCACAGATGCTGCCTGACCCGCTGAGTTACTCCAGCACTCTGTGAAACGTCACCTATCCATGTTCTCCACAGATGCTGCCTGACCCGCTGGGTTACTCCAGCACTCTGTGAAACGTCACCTATCCATGTTCTCCATAGACGCTGCCTGACCCGCTGAGTTACTCCAGCGTTACTCTGCGTATCAGGTTGTTGTGGGGAGGGGGAACTCAGTTACTGTGGTTAGCGATGGTGAGACGGCGTGGGTTTTGTGGTGACGGTTACTGGATCAGCTGCAGGCTGGCCTGACTGGCGCTGGGATGTCCTTGAATGTGTTTCCATGAATGAGAGTTTCCATAAAAGGCGGTCATGAGATCTGCAAGAGAAGTTCAACATCATAAAAGTTATAAATAGCGGGAGATTCTTCCCATTGGAGAAGGGGCAACAACTAGCAGGCATCGATGATTGGTTAAACAACCAAAAGTGAAAGGAGAAGAGTTTTATTGTGCGGGGAGTCTAGAGTCTGGAATCAGCTGCCTGGGAGCTGGGATGTTGCAGAGTTTAACAACAGAATAGTCCGAAGAAGGGTCTCGGCCCGAAACGTCGCCTATTTCCTTCGCTCCATTGATGCTGCTGCACCCGCTGAGTTTCTCCAGCATTTTTGTGTACTTTCGATTTTCCAGCATCTGCATAGAAACATAGAAACATAGAAATTAGGTGCAGGAGTAGAGGCCAGTCGGCCCTTCGAGCCTGCACCGCCATTCAATATGATCATGGCTGATCATCCAACTCAGTATCCCGTACCTGCCTTCTCTCCATACCCCCTGATCCCCTTAGCCACAAGGGCCACATCTAACTCCCTCTTAAATATAGCCAATGAACTGGCCTCAACTACCCTCTGTGGCAGAGAGTTCCAGAGATTCACCACTCTCTGTGTGAAAAAAGTTCTTTTCATCTCGGTTTTAAAGGATTTCCCCCTTATCCTTAAGCTGTGACCCCTTGTCCTGGACTTCCCCAACATCGGGAGCAATCTTCCTGCATCTAGCCTGTCCAACCCCTTAAGAATTTTGTTCCTGCAGTTCCTTCTTAAACAGTCTGTGGAATTCTCTGCCCCAGAGGGCGGTGGAGGCCGGTTCTCTGGATGCTTTCAAGAGAGAGCTAGATAGGGCTCTTAAAGATAGCGGTCATGGGATATGGGGAGAAGGCAGGAACGGGGTACTGATTGGGGATGATCAGCCACGATCACATTGAATGGCGGTGCTGGCTCGAAGGGCCGAATGGCCTCTACTCCTGCACCTATTGTCTATTGTCGAGAACAATGACATTCTTTCCCGCTGCAGCAGGCACGGTGGCGCAGCGGTAGAGTTACTGCCTCACAGCGCCAGAGACCCGGGGTCCATCCTGCCTACGGGCACTTTTTATTTTAGTTTAGAGATACAGCACAGAAACAGGCCCTTCGGCCCGCCGAGTCTGTGCTGACCAGCGACCCCAGCACACTAATACTATCCCAGCTCTGAGTGTTGTGCTTCAGGGACAGACGCAGAATTTTTGTGGGGGGGGGGGGAGGGGGGGAGAAGAATGTGATGAAATTAGGTCGAGCCAAAAATATCACTGGGCAGTCTAGGACCCATGAAGGCCACCCTGTCCTTAGTAGCTACGTCTGCTGAAGCTAATTTAATTTAGTTTAGTTTAGAGACACAGCGCAGAAACATGTTCTGTGGCCACTGAGTCCGCTCCGACCAGCGATGCCCGCACACTCACACTAGCCGACACACACTAGGGGCAATTCTAGGTTTCTACCAAGCCAATTAATCTACAAACCTGTACGTCTTTCCGTACAGACAGCACCAGAGGTCAGGATCGAACCCGGGTCTCTGGCGCTGTGAGGCAGCAGCTCTACCCGCTGCTCCACACTGCCGCCCATTGCACAAACAGATGAAAAGTACCGGAGCAACTCTGGTGGAAACTGCATTAAGAAGGAACTGCAGATGCTGGTTTACACCAAAGATAAGACACAAAGTTCTGGAGTAACTCCGCGGGTCAGGCAGCATCCCTGGAGAAAATGAACAGGCGATGTTTTGGGTCGGGACCCTTGTTCAGATGAAGAAGAGCAATTAGAAGAACTGACATGAATGGTCCTCATCAGCCATCGCCTTCTCCGCTTGCAGTTCAGTGAAACGGCCCAGTGTGTTATCTCCAATCTGTTTACAACTAATAAAGTGAAATTGTTGCAATAAGGATAAATCTATTTTATTTTTATTGCTCCTTCGAGACTAAACTTTGTCTCTGGGAGATTTCACAATAATCCCGGATGTTTGGTGAATCTTGGAACATCGAACAGTACAGCAGAGGAGCAGGCACTTCAGCCCACAATGTCCTACCTTTGTCAATCTCAGTTCAAATAACTCTTGCATTTTCTCTCTCTCTCTCACTGTCCAGACCTCCCCCACACACTAGTCATCCTGCTAGTTGCGCTGTTCGTTTACCCCTCTCGTTTTTCACCCAGAGAGTTGTGAATCTATGGAATTCTCTGCCACAGAAGGCAGTGGAGGCCAATTTACTGGATGTTTTTAAGAGAGAGTTAGATTTAGCTCTTGGGGCTAATGGAATCAAGGGATATGGGGAGAGAGCTGGAACGGGGTTACTGATTGTGGATGATCAGCCATGATCATATTGAATGGCAGTGCTGGCACGAAGGGCCGAATGGCCTACTCCTGCACCTATTGTCTATTTTTCTATGTTTCTAAGCTGCAGATGCTGGAATCTTATAGAAACACATAAGGTTTGGACAGGCTAGAGGCAGGAAACATGTTCCCGATGTTGGGAGAGTCCAGAACCAGGGGCCACAGTTTAAGAGTAAGGGGTCGGCCATTTAGAATGGAGATGAAAAAAACGTTCTCGCAGAGAGTGGTGAGCCTGTGGAATTCTCTGCCTCAGAGGGCGGTGGAGGCAGGTTCTCTGGATACTTTCAAGAGAGAGCTAGATAGGGCTCTTAAAGATAGCAGAGTCAGGGGATATGGAGAGAAAGCAGGAACGGGGTACTGATTGGGGATGATCAACCATGATCATATTGAACGGCGGTGCTGGCTCGAAGGGCCGAATGGCCTCTACTCCTGCACCTGCTGTCGATGTTTTAATGAATGCTGTTCACGCCACTCCACCGCTGGACAACCAATTAACAGTGAGCCCATATAACCATATAACCATTACAGCACGGAAACAGGCCATCTCGGCCCTACAAGTCCGTGCCGAACAACTTTTTTTCCCCTTAGTCCCACCTGCCTGCACTCATACCATAACCCTCCATTCCCTTCTCATCCATATGCCTATCCAATTTATTTTTAAATGATACCAATGAACCTGCCTCCACCACTTCCACTGGAAGCTCATTCCACACCGCCACCACTCTCTGAGTAAAGACGTTCCCCCTCATATTACCCCTAAACTTCTGTCCCTTAATTCTGAAGTCATGTCCTCTTGTTTGAATCTTCCCTATTCTCAAAGGGAAAAGCTTATCCACATCAACCCCTTTCACTTTGGGATAATCAGTGGAAGTGGCAGCGCTGTTTGTGGATGAAATACGAGGTGTCGGACTCACGGCTGCACCTTTGATGTCAGGAGTATATTTTGCAGGGTGAAGTCATTTATTTTTGTCGGATCAGCTTGCTGCACCAAGTGCGTGCTAATCCCGGCAGCGTTTATCAAGCCTTGCCCGCCTGCGCTGGACAACCACACGATCTGCACGGATGGACCGGGTCGTTCTGGAGTCAAGGGCAGGCCGCCTGGATCACTGGCTACACCAACTGTGTGACAATCAGTCACAAACAATCCTCGACAAAGCCTCACCGTACGTCACAGAGTCCAACGGCCTTACACCTAGCCTAGAGTCACAACTGTGTTGTGGTCGCCATGGCACCCACTTGCATACCATTCCCCGGGATGCACTGTAACCTTTAATGAATTCACCGTACCACCCTATCCGTCGATCTGCCCGTAGGGTGGGACAGCAGTGTGGGTCCACACATATCTGTGGTGGCATGTTGGCGCAGCAGTAGAGTTGCCGCCTCACCGCGCCGGAGATCTGGGTTCCATCTTGACTACGAGTGCTGTCTGTACGGAGTTTGTACGTTCTCCTCCCCCCGACCTGCGTGGGTTTCCCAGGGGCTCAGTCAGCATCTCTGGAGAACGGATACATGGAGTTTTGGGTCGGGAAACTTCTTCAAGGATTCTGACCTATAACTTCACCTATCCATGTTCTCCACAGATGCTGCCTGACCCGCTGAGTTACTCCAGCACTTTGTGAAACGTTACCTATCCATGTTCTCCACAGATGCTGCCTGACCCACTGAGTTACTCCAGCACTCTGTGAAACGTCACCTATCCATGTTCTCCACAGATGCTGCCTGACCCGCTGAGTTATGGTGCAGCAGCATCTATGGAGCTAAGGAAATAGGCAACTTTTCGGGACAAAATCATTCTGGAAATAGGCAACTTTTCGGGACAAAATCATTCTGGAAATAGGCAACGTTTTGGGCTGAAATTCGGCCCGAAACGTTGCCTATTTCCTTAGCTCCATAGATGCTGCCTGACCCGCTGAGTTACTCCAGCACTCTGTGAAACGTCACCTATCCATGTTCTCCACAGATGCTGCCTGACCCGCTGAGTTACTCCAGCACTCTGGGTCTACCTGTGTGTTTTACAGAACACTGTGTTGAATATTTTGTGCTGCTGCTGCAGGTTAGAATGTCATTGAGCCGTTTCGGGACATGACAATAAAATTCTCTTGACTCTTGAAGCCGCTGAGAAGTGCAGGGAAATATCTTAACGAACCCGGTGGGAATATTTGCTCAAATGCATCAGATCTTTGGATAAAAACCAGAACAATGAATGTTGGAAGCAGCACGCAGGTGTTTATATTAGGGCGGGAAGTCTGTGGAACTCATTGCCACCGAAGGCTGTGGAGGCCAAGTCAATGGATATTTTGTAAGGCCCAATGCTGTCGATAGTACTGCACCCTGGTTGTGGTTGGATGGTTCAGTTGCCTGATAACAGCTGTTAGCTGGTGGGGACGAGACATCTTGGAGCTGCTTCTTATCGAGTCCACAAGCACAAGATTAGAAGCTGTTCAGCCAGAGTTGAACACACATAGACAATAGACAATAGGTGCAGGAGTAGGCCATTCGGCCCTTCGAGCCTGCACCATTCGCCATTCAATATGATCATGGCTGATTATCCAACTCAGTATCCTGTACCTGCCTTCTCTCCATAACCCCTGATCCCTTTAGCCACAAGGGCCACATCTAACTCCCTCTTAAATATAGCCAATGAACTGGCCTCAACTACCTTCTGTGGCAGAGAATTCCACAGATTCACCACTCAATGTGTAAAAAATGTTTTCCTCATCTCGGTCCTAAAAGATTTCCCCCTTATCCTTAAACTGGGACCCCTTGTCCTGGACTTCCCCAACATCGGGAACAATCTTCCTGCATCTAGCCTGTCCAACCCCTCAAGAATTTTGTACGTTTCTATAAGATCCCCCCTCAATCTTCTAAATTCTAGCGAGTACAAGCCGAGTCTATCCAGTCTTTCTTCATATGAAAGTCCTGTCATCCCAGGAATCAGTCTGGTGAACCTTCTCTGTACTCCCTTGTGGCAAGAATGTCTTTCCTCAGATTTGGAGACCAAAACTGCACGCAATACTCAGCATCTGCGTACAACGTTGTCTGTCTTGTGCTTCTTGTGTGTGGCGGTGGAAACTGGGCCGCGATCGATGTGGACGCTCTTCCCTTGACCCCCATCTTGGAGCTGTTATCTCCCTGTAGCTGAAGCCCTTGAGTGCTTGTACATCTTGGACATTGCCTGGTCCATCTTTCCCCAGTGCTGGGCCTGGCTTGCTCTCCATTCTGTTACATTCTGTCAACCTGTGTCTTGGCTTTTCGTTATTGATCCCAATGTCCATTTGCAGTTCACTTTCTGCTTGTGTAATGGATTCCACCCTCCACAAAACCCTTCAATGTTATCCCTCGTTGATAATGGTGCAGTGCAGGTTCTTATAGCTGATGATGTTTCAAAACCTTTGAATTCAGATTCAGATTCAGATTCCGATTCAATTTTAATTGTCATTGTCAGTGTACAGTACAGAGACAACGAAATGCATTTAGCATCTCCCTGGAAGAGCGACATAGCAAATGATATGAATAAATAATAATAAGGGGGGGTGGTGATTGGCATGCACTCCGAGGTACGTTGTTTAGTAGAGTGACAGCCGCCGGGAAGAAGCTGTTCCTCGACCTGCTGGTTTGGCAACGGAGAGACCTGTAGCGCCTCCCGGATGGTAGGAGGGTAAACAGTCCATGGTTGGGGTGAGAGCAGTCCTTGGCGATGCTGAGCGCCCTCCGCAGACAACGCTTGCTTTGGACAGACTCAATGGAGGGGAGCGAGGAACCGGTGATGCGTTGGGCAATTTTCACCCCCCTCTGCAATGCCTTCCGAATAAAATGTGCATCATGTATCTTTTCACTGCGACAAATGAATGAAAACTTTGATAATATGCCATGTTCGACAGCGTTTCTAATTGGATGATAATACAGAATAATCCTGCCATCATTTGTCAGTTTAAAAGGTATTAATGTTCGAAGTAAATCACTTATCCTGTGAACCTTCACAACGACGGCAACTGTACAAAATGCACACAGAAGGCAGACACAGAGTGCCGGAGTAACTCAGCGGGTCAGGCAGCATCTGTGGAGAACATGGATAGGTGACGTTTCACAGAGTGCTGGAGTAACTCAGCGGGTCAGGCAGCATCTGTGGAGAACATGGATAGGTGACGTTTCACAGAGTGCTGGAGTAACTCAGCGGGTCAGGCAGCACATCTGTGGAGATGTGTGAAAAAGTTACCCCTCAGATTCCAATTAAACCTTACCTCCTTCACCTCGAACCAATGTCCTCTGGTCCTCGATTCCCCAACTCTGGGCAAGAGGTGTTGTATATGGAACTAGAATCTGAAATTCAGGATATTCACACAGTGGGTGGTGGGTGTAAGGAACGAACTGCCGGTGGAGGTAGGAGTGGTAGGGACTTTAACAGCATTTAAAAGACTATTGGACAGGTATGCAGATTGAAGTTTAGCATACAACCCAGCGGTATGAATATTGATTTCTCTAATTTCAAGTAACCCTTTGCATCCCCCCCGCTCACCACCCCTGCCCCACCCTACTCATCGTGCTAGTTTCACTCTCAATAACTCGTTATCACCTCGCCCACAGCCAACAATGGACCATTGTGGGCTCCACATTTCCTTTATCATTGTTACTCATTTGTTCTATATCCCTTGTTTCATTTTCCCCGTCTCTCAGTCTGAAGAAGGGACTCGACCCGAAACGTCACCCATTCCTTCTCTCCAGAGATGCTGCCTGACCCACTGAGTTACTCCAGCGTGTTGTGTCTATCTTCGATTTAAGGCAGCATCTGCAGTTCCTTCCTGAACTCACTGACTTTCAAGAGCTAGATAGGGCTCTTAAAGATAGCGGAGTCGGGAGATATGGGGAGAAGGCAGTAACGGGGTACTGATTGGGGATGATCAGCCATGATCACATTGAATGGCGGTGCTGGCTCGAAGGGCCGAATGGCCTACTCCTGCACCTATCGTTGATTCTTGATTAGTACGGGTGTCAGGGGTTGTGGGGAGACAGG
>JAWMAR010000049.1:1560431-1585600 GCA_036785375.1 Leucoraja ocellata | reverse complement strand
CCGCAGATGCTGCCTGACCCGCTGAGTTACTCCAGCACTCTGTGAAACATCACCTATCCATGTTCTCCACAGATGCTGCCTGACCCGCTGAGTTATGGTGCAGCAGCATCTATGGAGCTAAGGAAATAGGCAACTTTTCGGGCCAAAATCCTTCTGGAAATAGGCAACTTTTCGGGACAAAATCATTCTGGAAATAGGCAACGTTTTGGGCCGAAACCCTTATGGGTTTCGGCCCGAAACGTTGCCTATTTCCTTAGCTCCATAGATGCTGCCTGACCTGCTGAGTTACTCCAGCACTCTGTGAAACGTCACCTATCCATGTTCTCCACAGATGCTGCCTGACCCGCTGAGTTACTCCAGCACTCTGGGTCTACCCTGTGTGTTTTACAGAACACTATGTTGAATATTTTGTGCTGCTGCTGCAGGTTAGAATGTCATTGAGCCATTTCGGGAGATGACAATAAAATTCTCTTGACTCTTGAAGCCGCTGAGAAGTGCAGGGAAATATCTTAACGAACGCGGTGGGATTATTTGCTCAAATGCATCAGATCTTTGGATAAAAACCAGAACAATGAATGTTGCAAGCAGCCCGCAGGTGTTTAGATTAGGGCGGTATGTCTGTGGAACTCATTGCCACCGAAGGCTGTGGAGGCCAAGTCAATGGATATTTTGTAAGGCCCAATGCTGTCGATAGTACTGCACCCTGGTTGTGGTTGGATGGTTCAGTTGCCTGATAACAGCTGTTAGCTGGTGGGGACGAGACATCTTGGAGCTGCTTCTTATTGAGTCCACAAGCACAAGATTAGAAGCTGTTCAGCCAGAGTTGAACACACTTACATAGACAATAGACAATAGGTGCAGGAGTAGAGGCCATTCGGCCCTTCGAGCCTGCACCATTCGCCATTCAATATGATCATGGCTGATCATCCAACTCAGTATCCTGTACCTGCCTTCTCTCCATACCCCCTGATCCCTTTAGCCACAAGGGCCACACCTAACTCCCTCTTAAATATAGCCAATGAACCGGCCTCAACTACCTTCTGTGGCAGAGAATTCCAGAGATTCACCACTCTCTGTGTGAAAAATGTTTTTCTCATCTCGGTCCTAAAGGATTTCCCTCTTATCCTTAAACTGTGTGACCCCTTGTCCTGGACTTCCCCAACATCGGGAACAATCTTCCTGCATCTAGCCTGTCCAACCCCTTAAGAATTTTGTACGTTTCTATAAGATCCCCCCCTCAATCTTCTAAATTCTAGCGAGTACAAGCCGAGTCTATCCAGTCTTTCTTCATATGAAAGTCCTGTCATCCCAGGAATCAGTCTGGTGAACCTTGTCTGTACTCCCTCTGTGGCAAGAATGTCTTTCCTCAGATTTGGAGACCAAAACTGTACACAATACTCAGCATCTGCGTACAACGTTGTCTGTCTTGTGCTTCTTGTGTGTGGCTGTGGAAACTGGGCCGCGATCGATGTGGACGCTCTTCCCTTGACCCCCATCTTGGAGCTGTTATCTCCCTGTAGCTGAAGCCCTTGAGTGCTTGTACATCTTGGACATTGCCTGTTCCATCTTTCCCCAGTGCTGGGCTTGGCTTGCTCTCCATTCTGTTACATTCTGTCAACCTGTGTCTTGGCTTTTCGTTATTGATCCCAATGTCCATTTGCAGTTCACTTTCTGCTTGTGTAATGGATTCCACCCTCCACAAAACCCTTCAATGTTATCCCTCGTTGATAATGGTGCAGTGCAGGTTCTTATAGCTGATGATGTTTCAAAGCCTTTGAATTCAGATTCAGATTCAGATTCAATTTTAATTGTCATTGTCAGTGTACAGTACAGAGACAACGAAATGCATTTAGCATCTCCCTGGAAGAGCGACATAGCAAATGCTTTGAATAAATAATAATAAGTGTCCGGGGGGGGGGGGGGTGGTGATTGGCAGTCACCGAGGTACGTTGTTGAGTAGAGTGACAGCCGCTGGGAAGAAGCTGTTCCTGGACCTGCTGGTTCGGCAACGGAGAGACCTGTAGCGCCTCCCGGATGGTAGGAGGGTAAACAGTCCATGGTTGGGGTGAGAGCAGTCCCTTGGCAATGCTGAGCGCCCTCCGCAGACAGCGCTTGCTTTGGACAGACTCAATGGAGGGGAGCGAGGAACCCGGTGATGCGTTTGGGCAATTTTCACCACCCTCTGCAGTGCCTTCCGAATAAAATGTGCATCATGTATCTTTTCACATCGACAAATGAATGAATACTTTGATAATATGCCATGTTCGACAGCCTTTCTAATTGGATGATAATACAGAATAATCCTGCCATCATTTGTCAGTTTAAAAGGTATTAATGTTTGAAATGAATCATTTATCCTGTGAACCTTCACAACGACGGCAACTGTACAAAATGCACACAGAAGGCAGACACAGAGTGCTGGAGTAACTCAGCGGGTCAGGCAGCATCTGTGGAGAACATGGATAGGTGACGTTTCACAGAGTGCTGGAGTAACTCAGCGGGTCAGGCAGCATCTATGGAGCTAAGGAAATAGGCAACGTTTTGGGCCGAAACCCGTAAGGGTTTCGGCCCGAAACGTTGCCTATTTCCAGAAGGATTTCGGCCCGAAAATTTGCCTATTTCCTTAGCTCCATAGATGCTGCTGCACCATAACTCAGCGGGTCAGGCAGCATCTGTGGAGAACATGGATAGGTGACGTTTCACAGAGTGCTGGAGTAACTCAGCGGGTCAGGCAGCATCTGTGGAGAACATGGATAGGTGACGTTTCACAGAGTGCTGGAGTAACTCAGCGGGTCAGGCAGCATCTGTGGAGATGTGTGAAAAAGTTACCCCTCAGATTCCAATTAAATCTTTCCTCCTTCACCTCGAACCAATGTCCTCTGGTCCTCGATTCCCCAACTCTGGGCAAGAGGTGTTGTATATGGAACTAGAATCTGAAACTCGGGATATTCACCTAGAGGGTGGTGGGTGTATGGAACGAACTGCCGGTGGAGGTAGGAGTGGTAGTGACTTTAACAGCATTTAAAAGACTATTGGACAGGTATGCAGATTGAAGTTTAGCATACAACCCAGCGGTATGAATATTGATTTCTCTAATTTCAAGTAACCCTTGCATCCCCCCCCGCTCACCACCCCTGCCCCACCCTACTCATCGTGCTAGTTTCACTCTCAATAACTCGTTATCACCTCGCCCCACTAGCCAACAATGGACCATTGTGGGCTCCACATTTCCTTTATCATTGTTACTCATTTGTTCTATATCCCTCCTTTCATTTTCCCCGTCTCTCAGTCTGAAGAAGGGACTCGACCCGAAACGTCACCCATTCCTTCTCTCCAGAGATGCTGCCTGTCCCGCTGAGTTACTCCAGCATTTTGTGCCTATCTTCGATTTAAGGCAGCATCTGCAGTTCCTTCCTGAACACACTGACTTTCAAGAGTTAGATAGGGCTCTTAAAGATAGCGGAGTCGGGAGATATGGGGAGAAGGCAGGAACGGGGTACTGATTGGGGATGATCAGCCATGATCACATTGAATGACGGTGCTGCCTCGAAGGGCCGAATGGCCTCTACTCCTGCACCTATCGTCGATTGGCAGATTCTTGATTAGTACGGGTGTCAGGAGTTGTGGGGAGAAGGCAGGAGAATGGGGTCAGGAGGGTGAGATAGATCAGCCATGATTGAATGGCGGAGTGGACTTGATGGGCTGAATGGCCTTAATCCTACTGTTCCTCATGACATCCAACCAAGAAGCACATTTCTGTTCATCCTTCACTGTATTGGACATTGGGAAGCCATCACCCCACTGGCCACCTGGTACCTTGGTGCTAACGAACTTGTCAAAGCTGCTCCTAGACTTATCGAAATAACCTTGGGTTTTATTTTAAGAGATCATTCCATGTCGGGGGTTTGAGGAAGGGCCACGTTGCAGCTTCCCACTCTGTGCCAAATGCCGTAACTCTCCGCAGACTCTCTTTGTCTCTCTAACTTCCTGGCAGCTGTGGCCTGCTGGAACTCTGCAGATGCAAGGTTTAAATCGTAGGTAGACACAAAATGCTGGAGTAACTCAGCGGGTCAGGCATCATCTCTGGAGAGAAGGAATGGGTGACGTTTCGGGTCGATACCCTTCTTCATTGCCTATTTCCTGAAGGATTTCGGCCCGAAAAGTTGCCTATTTCCTTAGCTCCATAGATGCTGCTGCACCATAACTCAGCGGGTCAGGCAGCATCTGTGGAGGACATGGATAGGTGACGTTTCACAGAGTAACGCTGGAGTAACAATAGACAATGGACAATAGGTGCAGGAGGAGGCCATTCGGCCCTTCGAGCCAGCACCGCCATTCAATGTGATCATGGCTGATCATCCCCAATCAGTACCCCGTTCCTGCCTTCTCCCCATATCGCCTGACTCCGCTATCTTTAAGAGCCCTATCTAGCTCTCTCTTGAAAGTATCCAGAGAGAAGTATCCAGAGAACCTGCCTCCACCGCCCTCTGAGGCAGAGAATTCCACAGACTCACCACTCTCTGTGAGAAAAAGTGTTTCCTCGTCTCCGTTCGAAACGTCATCCGTTCCTTCTCTCCAGAGAAGCTGCCTGTCCCGCTGAGTTACTCCGGCATTTTGTGTTCATCTTCAATGTTCATTCCACTGGGTTGTAAGCTGCCCAAGCGAAAGATGGTAGTTTACACCCCAGCGGTATGAACATTGACTTCTCTAACTTCAGATAGCCCTTGCTTTCCCTCTCTCTCCATCCCTCCCCTTCCCAGTTCTCTGACTGTCTCCGACTACATTCTATCTCTGTCCCGCCCACTCCCCTGACATCATGTCTGAAGAAGGGTCTCGACCCGAAACGTCACCCATTCCTTCTCTCCACAGATGCTGCCAGTCCCGCTGAGTTACCCCCAACATTTTGTGTCTAACATCCTGGTGAATTTCTGCTGTCCCAATGAAGTGGGCGCATGTGCAAAGTATTTCGGGTGGGAAAAAGCCTGCAGAATCAGCCATGTTTGCCAGACATTTCTGAGTTTGTGTATTGCAGAAATAAGTTGCTTAAAGCTTAAATAAAGTTAAGTTAATTACAAGTAGTGAAAGTTTCTTTATCTCACAACACCCCCTAAATATCCCATTGAGATCGTGGCCGCTGAACATGAAACTTTAAATTGGTTTCCAAGAATCTCCACTTGAACAATAATCACTTCCTTACATATTCCGCGGAAAGTGTATTATGTCATTAAAGCCCATGGCTGATAAACAAGCAGCAACCCGACATAACTGGCCAAGGGGCACGTGGCTGAGTCTCCATGTCTTTTGATACAGACTGTTATATAATGCTCAGCAATTGGTAGTGGACAGTAAGATGATGACCTTGCCTTGCCAACATTACTGGCTGAAGCAGAGCTGGAACAAATGCTTTATTAATCTCCTGGCCTCCTGATGACAAGGAGCCTGGGTCCTCCTGCTGTGAGCTGCAGCTGTCCCCGTTGTAGGGCAGTGCGCTGGTGCAGCGGGTAGAGCTGCTGCCTCACAGCGCTGGAAACCCGGGTTCGATCCAACGCCCACGGGCGCTGTCCGTATCCTCTCCCCGTCACCTGCGTGGGTTTTCGCCGGTTTCCACCCACGCTCCAAACTCGTGCAGGTTCGTAGATTCATTGGATTTGATCAAAATTGTGAATTGGCCCGAGTGTGTGTAGGATAGTGTTAGTGAGTACAGAATAGGTGGGCTGAAGGGCCTGTTTCCGTGCTGTATCTCTAAACAAAATAGAGGAGGAATGGGCTGCTTGGTTTAGTTTAGAGATACAACACGAAAGCAGGCCCTTCGGCCCACCAGGTCCGTGCTGGCCAGCGACCACCCGTTCATGCTAGCTCGGTCCTACACACTAGGGACAATTTTCAGAAGCCAATTAACCTACAAACCTGCTCGCCTTTGTAGTAGTGTGGGAGGAAACCAATTGTAATCATGTATTGTCCTTCTACTGACTGGTTAGCACGCAACAAAAGCTTTTCACTGTACCTCGGTACACGTGACAATAAGCTGGACAGAATCTGAAGCCATCTTTGTGGGCAGAATGGCCTGTTTCTGAGCTAAACATTGTTCTATGTTCCATATGCTATGTAGAAGTCACCAGTTTTTCTTTAGCTGGTGATGTAATGAGCCCCTTGCACAAAGTCAGAAGCAAACAACATCCTCTGTGTGCTGTGTAATGTTGGTGTTTGTGGAACGGAATCACCAGCGGCTGTTGAATGTCTCCCCCCTGCCAGGACAATGGATTTAGGATTGAGTTCCATTGTGTGAACTTCCTTTTTCTCAGAAGAGGGCGGACATTTAAAAAAAACACAATTTGCAAACTCCTCGCATGTGGATCAGTGACTCAGGACTTCCTCCTGGTTTGTGTTTCTGTATTTAGAGTCACAGAGTCACACAGCACGGAAACAGGCCCTTCGGCCCATCGCATCTCATCCATGCCATCTAAACTAATCCCAGTTTCTCCCGCATTTGGCCCACTTCCCTCTAAACCTTTCCCATCCATGTACCTGCCCAAAGGACTTTTAGATGTTTAGCTTATTGTTACATAAGGTCATAAGTGAGAGGAATAGAATTAGGCCATTCGGCCCATCGAGTCTACTCCACCATCCAATCACGGCTGACCGATCTCTCCCTGCTAACCCCATTCTCTTGCCTTCTCCCCATAACCCCTGACACCCGCACTAATCAAGCGTCTATCTACCTATCTCTGCCTTAAATATATAATTGACTTGGCCTCCACTGCCTTCTGTACTGTGAGTGTATTGGTATTTCCTTTCCAAGAAGGCGAGGCTAAGTACTGAGTTGTGTTCACCGCTGGGGCACTGATGTAATGGACTGCGATGTGATGTTTTGGTTTGCAGTCACAGTGCAAGGAGGAAGGGAGAAGGGATTGACTGTTGTCAGGCCGACTATACAAACAGCCCTGGAGGAAGCGATGTAATCTGATCAAGTGCAGGCCGCGGGCTGGATGGATGTGGACTCACGCTTTTGCAAAAACAGAAATTGACGATTTCTCTTTGACCGCGCCTGGCATTTGTTGCCACGCGGGCACCGTGTGCGTGACGTAGTGGGTGGCGATCTTGACCAAGAGTCAGGAGAGTTTATTGTCATGTACACTAACGCCAGAGCAATGAAATTCTTAAGGGCCTGTCCCACTTGACCATTGTTTCAGCGACTGCCGGCATCATAGCAAAAGGATTTGAGTATAGGAGCAGGGAGGTTCTACTGCAGTTGTACAGGGTCTTGGTGAGACCACACCTGGAGTATTGCGTACAGTTTTGGTCTCCAAATCTGAGGAAGGACATTATTGCCATAGAGGGAGTGCAGAGACGGTTCACCAGACTGATTCCTGGGATGTCAGGACTGTCTTATGAAGAAAGACTGGATAGACTTGGTTTATACTCTCTAGAATTTAGGAGATTGAGAGGGGATCTTATAGAAACTTACAACATTCTTAAGGGGTTGGACAGGCTAGATGCAGGAAGATTGTTCCCGATGTTAGGGAAGTCCAGGACAAGGAGTCACAGCTTAAGGATAAGGGGGAAATCCTTTAAAACCGAGATGAGAAGAACTTTTTTCACACAGAGAGTGGTGAATCTCTGGAATTCTCTGCCGCAGAGGGTAGTCGAGGCCACAGTTCATTGGCTATATTTAAGAGGGAGTTAGATGTGGCCCTTGTGGCTAAGGGGATCAGAGGGTATGGAGAGAAGGCAGGTACGGGATACTGAGTTGGATGATCAGCCATGATCATATTGAATGGCGGTGCAGGCTCGAAGGGCCGAATGGCCTCTACTCCTGCACCTAATTTCTATGTTCCTATCATTGACTGACGTATTGGGTTACTGAAATATTCGCCGTGTGACTCGGCGTGATCACGTATTCACGCGCGCCGTTTTTTCGGTCTCCGCTGGATTTTGAAACGTTCAAAACTCTTTTGCCGACCCTGATGTGACGCCGGCTGTCACTGATAAACATCGGCAAGTGGGACAGACCCTTTACTTGCTGCAGCCTCCGCCACGATATACGGTGGGCCCGAGGGAGATTGGTCGGCCGACAGTCACAACACCCAGCAACGTTCACGACAACTTGAAATTAAAATTAAGTTAAAAGTGAAAAAGGCGAGCGGTTGTTGGCTGTCGGCCGTGTGCATGCCGTCTAAACCGGAACGGACAAACAAACAAACAAACACAGATTCCCGATGTTAGGGAAGTCCAGGACAAGGGGTCACAGCTTAAGGATAAGGGGGAAATCCTTTAAAACCGAGATGAGAAGAACTTTTTTCACACAGAGAGTGGTGAATCTCTGGAACTCTCTGCCACAGAGGGTAGTTGAGGCCACTTCATTGGCTATATTTAAGAGGGAGTTAGATGTGGCCCTTGTGGCTAAGGGGATCAGGGGGTATGGAGAGAAGGCAGGTACGGGATACTGAGTTGGATGATCAGCCATGATCATATTGAATGGCGGTGCAGGCTCGAAGGGCCGAATGGCCTACTCCTGCACCTAATTTCTATGTTTCTATGTTTCTATGACCTATCCCCTGGACCGAGGATTCTAAAACTACAGTGTCCCACCCCCACCCCCCCCCCACACACTCCACAGACGTACAGGTGGGATAACATAAGCCTTATAGAGTCAGAGAGGGACAGTGTGTAGAAAACTACAAATCTACACGTCTTTGGAGCGTTGGGAGAAAACCGGAGATCTCAGAGAAAACCCACGCAGATCAGGGGGAGAACGTGCAAACTCCGTACAGACAGCTCTACCGCTGCGCCACCGTGCCTCCCTGAGGTTACTGACAGTGTGAGGCAGCATTGATTGATCCCACCACAAGTGGAATAAGAATTGATTGTTGGGCATGGAAACAAAAGCCACGCACTGTACCACGGTGGATGTGACAGTAACAAACTAAACTAAACTCTGCTGTCTCACTCCCCGACACCTCGGGGTCAGTTTGGACATTTGCCATCAAGAAAAGCAATTGTCTTTGGTGTGACGAGTCCGAAACCTGCGTAGATTTAGGTCAATCATACCCAGCTTTGGTGTTGGTTAAAAACTGACCTAAATGTCCTGAAACACTAATTTATAAAAAGACACTGGAGTAACTCAGCGGGTCAGGCAGCATCTATGGAGAACATGGATAGGTGACGTTTCACAGAGTGCTGGAGTAACTCAGCAGGTCAGGCAGCATCTGTGGAGCTAAGGAAATAGGCAACGTTTTGGGCCGAAACCCATAAGGGTTTCGGCCCGAAACGTTGCCTATTTCCAGAAGGATTTCGGCCCGAAAAGTTGCCTATTTCCTTAGCTCCATAAATGCTGCTGCACCATAACTCAGCGGGTCAGGCAGCATCTGTGGAGAACATGGATAGGTGACGTTTCACAGAGTGCTGGAGTAACTCAGCGGGTCAGGCAGCATCTGTGGAGAACATGGATAGGTAAAGTTTCGGGTCAGGACCCTTCCTCAGACCCGATCCTTTTTCTCCAGAGATGCTGCTTGAGCTGCTGAGTTACTCCAGCACTCTGTGTCTACAGTATCTTTGGTATAAAGCAGCATCTGCAGTTCCTTCCTACACATCCAGTCTGCAGTGGAGTGTGGATATATAGAAGATGAGGTGACCACTTTCAAACATGTCTTCCACAAAGGGGAAGATACAGAGTGCGGAATATAGTTCTCAGCATTGTAGCGCATCAGTTCCAGAGACAAAGTCCAATGTCCGCAATGGGGTCGAGGTGAATTGGACAGTACCCCAGCTTATGGAAGGACCACTTTGAGATACAGCGCGTAAACTGGCCCTTCAGTCTACTGAGCCCGTGCCGACCAGCGATCCCCGCGCACTAACACTATCCTACACACACGAGGGACAATGTACAAACCCACGCGGTCACGGGGAGAACGCACATACGCCGTACGGACAGCGCCAGTGGTCAGGATCGAACCCGTGTCTCTGGCGCTGTGAGGCAGCAACTCTACCGGTGAGCCACCGTGCAGAAGTCTGATAGCAGAGAACATGTGGGCAGAAGGGCCTGGTCCGGTGCTGTATTCTTTCATGTTCAATGGGAGGAACTCGTTGTTAGTTCATCAATCTTCGCAGGTGAAGTGACACTTCTCTCCTTCACTGGGCAGCAGGTAACTGCAGGTGCTGCAACACCTGAGCAAAACACAGAGTGCTGTGTTCACCTGTGTAAAACTGTGAGCCCTATAGAGAGGGCAATAGACAATAGACAACAGGTGCAGGAGTAGGCCATTCGGCCCTTCGAGCCAGCACCGTCATTCAATGTGATCATGGCTGATCATCCACAATCAGTACCCCGTACCTGCCTTCTCCCCATATCTCCTGACTCCGCTATCTTTAAGAGCCCTATCTAGCTCTCTCTTGAAAGTATCCAGAGAACCGGCCTCCACAGACTCACAACACTCTATGTGTGAAAAAGTGTTTCCTCGTCTCCGTTCTAAATGGCTTACCCCTTATTCTTAAACTGTGGCCCCTGGTTCTGGACTCCCCCAACATCGGGAACGTGTTTCCTGCCTCTAGCGTGTCCAAACCCTTAACAATCTTATATGTTTCAATGAGATACCCTCTCATCCTTCTAAACTCCAGAGTATACAAGCCCAGCCGCTCCATTCTCTCAGCATATGACAGTCCCGCCATCCCGGGAATTAACCTTGTAAACCTACGCTGGGCTCCCTCAATAGCAAGAATGTCCTTCCTCAAATTAGGGGACCAAAACTGCACACAATACTCCAGGTGTGGTCTCACCAGGGCTCTGTACAACTGCAGAAGGACCTCTTTGCTCCTATACTCAACTCCTCTTGTTATAAAGGCCAACATGACATTCGCTTTCTTCACTGCCTGCCGTACCTGCATGCTTACTTTCATAGACTGATGTACAAGGACCCCCAGATCCCGTTGTACTTCCCCTTTTCCCAACTTGACGCCATTTAGATAGTAATCTGCCTTCCTGTTTTTGCTACCAAAGTGGATAACCTCACATTTATCCGCATTAAACTGCATCTGCCCCCAACCTGTTCAAGTCACCCTGCATTCTCATAGCATCCTCCTCACAGTTCACACTGCCATCCAGCTTTGTGTCATCTGCAAATTTGCTAATGTTACTTTGATAGTCAGAACCTTTATCCCCAGCAGATGAATATCAAAGACTAGAGGACATAGCATTATGATGAGTGGGGGAAGTTCAAGTTTAGTTTATTGTCACTAAGTACAGTGAAATGCTTTTGTTCCGTGCTATCCAGTCAGCGGGAAGACAACACATGATCACAATAGAGCCAATTGCAGTGTACAGATACATGATAAGGGAATAACGTTTAGTGCAAGGTAAAGTCAGCAAAGTCCGATCAAGGATAGTCCGAGGGTCTCCAATGAGGTAGATAGTAGTTCAGCACTGCTCTCTGGTTGTGGTAGTGTGATTCAGTTGCCTGATAACAGCCGGGAAGAAACTGTCCCTGAATCTGGAGGTGTGTGTTTTCACACTTCTGTACCTCTTGCCCGATGGGAGAGGGGACAAGAGGGAGATGTGTGGGGCAGTTTTTTTTACACAGAGGGTGGTGGGTGCCTGGAATGCGCAGATACGATAATGGTGTTTAAGAGACTTTTAGACAGGCTCATGGATATGCAGGGAATGGAGATATGGATCACGTGCAGGAAGATAAGTTGGTCTTGGCATCATGTTCAGCACAGACATTGTGGGCCGAAGGGCCTGTTCCTGTGCTGTTCCACATTCCATGTTGTTGAATACATCAAGCCAAACTCCAGTACAATAGGTAGAGTAAAGGGGAAGATACAGAGTGCAGAATATAGTTCTCAGCATTGTAGCGCATCAGTTCCACAGACAAAGTCCAATGTCCGCAATGGGGTCGAGGTGAATCGGACAGGACCCTGGCTTATGGAAGGGCCGTTCAGAAGCCTGATAACAGAGGGGAAGAAGCTGTTCCTGAGTCTGGTGGTGCGCGCTGTCAAGCTTCTGTACCTTCTGCCGGACGGGAGCGGGGAGAAGAGGGAATGACCGGGGTGGGACAGGGACAAGTCTTTGATGATGTCGGCTGCTTTCGTGAGGCAGCGTGTGGTGCAGATGGAGTCAATGGTGGGGAGTGTGGTGTGTGTGTGGGACTGGGCTACATCTACAATGGTGGGGAGTGTGGTCTGTGCGATGGACTGAGCTACATCTACAATGGTGGGGAGTGTGGCGTGTGTGGGACTGGGCTACATCTACAATGGTGGGGAGTGTGGTGTGTGTGGGACTGGGCTACATCTACAATGGTGGGGAGTGTGGTGTGTGTGGGACTGGGCTACATCTACAATGGTGGGGAGTGTGGTGTGTGTGGACTGGGCTACATCTACAATGGTGGGGAGTGTGGCGTGTGTGTGGGACTGGGCTACATCTACAACTCTCTGCTTGTTGTGGTTTTGAACAGAGCTGGACATTGCTGGACATTCCAACTCAGCGCGCCGGACAGCGCCTGTGATGGAAGTGGACACGAGACGTTTTGTGTGGGGTCCGATCTCCTGACTGACCCGAAACGTCGCCTATTCCTTCGCTCCATAGACGCTGCCTCACCCGCTGAGTTTCTCCAGAATTTATGTCTACCTTCGATTTTTCCAGCATCTGCAATTCTTTCTTAAACACTCTGACTGATGTTGTTTGTCGTTGGTGGGTCAGTAAAGGTTGTTTCTCTGTTCCTTTTCAGACTGGCCGCGTGGACAAGACCACCCACTGGTGTGCGGTCACACAGCTCCCGTACTGGGACATCGACTGGTGCCCTCATAATGACAACGTCATCGCCAGTGGCTCTGAGGACTGCACTGTCATGGTAAGCTGTAGTCCTTCCTCCACCATCTTGGTAAGCTGGTATCCCTCCTCCACCATCTTGGTAAGCTGCATCCCCCTCCTCCTCCACCATCTTGGTAAGCTGTAGTCCTTCCTCCACCATCTTGGTAAGCTGGTATCCCTCCTCCACCATCTGGTAAGCTGCATCCCCTCCTCCACCATCTTGGTAAGCTGCATCCCCTCCTCCACATCTTGGTAAGCTGGTATCCCTCCTCCACCATCTTGGTAAGCTGCACCCCTTCCTCCACTATCTTGGTAAGCTGCATTCCCTCTCCACCATCTTGGTAAGCTGGTATCCCTCCTCCACCATCTTGGTAAGCTGCACCCCCCTCCACCATCTTGGTAAGCTGGTATCCCTCCTCCACCATCTTGGTAAGCTGCACCCCCCTCCACGTAATCCCGTGCTACCTGCTCCATGGTCGGATAGTCGGCAACTAAACATCACCCCACCTGGTTTGCCAGGTGAGGAGGGGGCTGTGGACCCCCAGCAGGACCAAAAACAAGACCCGTCAAAGGGCGGATGAGCTCCTAGCAGAGCCAACGGCCATCCACACTTCATAGAAGTTGCGATCGCTGTGGTACACGGCATTGTAAGGCACCGCGCCCGGTGATGTTTGCAACCATGATGATGATGATGATGTCAGTTCAACGGTAGACACAGAATGCTGGAGTAACTCAGCGGGACAGGCCAGCATCTCTGGAGAGAGAAGGAATGGTGACATTTTGGGTCAAGACCCTTCTTCAGACCGATGTAGTTCAGTTCAGTTTAGTTTAATTTAGAGATGCAGCATGGAACCAGCCTTCGACCCTCCGAGACCATGTTGACCAGCGACCCCATACTCTAGCACTATACTACAATGAGGCAGATAGTAGTTCAGGACGACTGTCTAGTTGTCACCTATCCATGTTCTCCACAGATGCTGCCTGACCCGCTGAGTTACTCCAGCACTCTGTGAAACGTCACCTATCCATGTTCTCCACAGATGCTGCCTGACCCGCTGAGTTACTCCAGCACTCTGTGAAACGTCACTATCCATGTTCTCCCACAGATGCTGCCTGACCCGCTGAGTTACTCCAGCACTTTGTTTAGTTTGAGTTCAGTGTAGTTTATTGTCACATGTACCGAGTACAGTGAAAAGCTTTTGTTGCGTGCTAACCAGTCAGCAGAAAGACAATACACGATTACAATCGAGCCATACACAGTGTACAGATACCAGGATAAGGGAAGTACAGATTAAGATTGTCCGAGGGTCTCCAAATAGGTAGATAGAGAGCTCAGGACCGCTCTCTGGTTGTGGTAGGATGGTTCAGTTGCCTGATAACAGCTGTGATGAAACTGTCCCTGAATCTGGAGGTGTGCGTTTGTTTTCACACCTCTGTACCTCTTTGCCCGATGGGAGAGGGGAGAAGAGGGAGTGGTCTGGTCCTTGATGATGCTGCTGGCCTTGCCGAGGCAGCGTGAGGTGTAGATGGAGTCGATGGGAGGGAGGTTGGTTGTGTGTGCGATGGTCTGGGCTGCGTCCACAATTCTCTGCAATTTCTGCGGGTCTTGGATGGAGCTGTTCCCAAACCGAGCTGTGAAGCGTCTGATGAAATGCTTATGTTTAGTTTTGTTTAGAGATACAGCACGGAAACAGGCCCTTCGGCCCACCGTGTCCGTGCCGACCAGCGATCCCACACACTAGGGATGATTTTACATTTACACAGAAGCCAATAATGTACAAACCTGCGTGTCTTTGAAATGTGGGAGGAAACCGGAGCACCCGGAGAAACCCACGCGGTCACAGGGAGAACGTGCAAACTCCGTACAGGCAGCACCCATAGTCAGGATGGAACCCGGGTCTCTGGCGCGGTGAGGCAGCAGCTCTACCCGCTGCACCACCGTGCCACCCGTGTACAGCAGAGTGGCAGTCAAGGCTATTGAACGGCACAGGATGATGAGAGGTTCGCAGTTCGTTGGGTTACAGCCACTCTGGAGCTGTTTTGCTGAACAAACAATAAGATGGTGCTCGCAGCCAACGTGAGCTATTTTGACTCACTCTGCAGAGACTGACCTGAACGAGGCTGCAGCAAAGAAGCTGCGGAGCTGAAGGGGACTGAATGTCACCTCACGTGACCAATATATTATTAGCTTCATCTTTCTATTGCATTCTGCAGGCTCTTTAGTTCCACCTGGTTAAACATAGAAACATAGAAAGTAGGTGCAGGAGTAGGGCAGTCGGCCCTTGGAGCCGATACCCCCATTCAATATGATCATGGCTGATCATCCACAATCAGTACCCCCGTTCCTGCCTTCTCCCCGCATCTTGTACAGACAGCATCCGTAGCCAGGATGGCACCCGGGTCTCCCTCATCCAGCGAGCTTGCAATCTTCTGTAGACACAAAGAGCTAAAGATGCTGGAGTAACTCGGCAGATTCAGCAGCAACTCTGGAGAAATGGTGATGCTCAGAGCTGCTGGTTCATACACAAAGATGAAGGACTGAAGAAGGATGTATAAAGTCACGAGAGAATAGATTAGGGAGATGTACAGAGTCTCTTGCCCAGAGTAGGGGGAATCGAGGACTAGCGGACATAGGTTTAGTCAGACAAAAAGCTGGGTGAGGCAGCATCTATGGAGCGAAGGAATAGGTGACGTTTCGTGTTATGGGGAGGGAATGGGATTAGGAAGGGGAGATAGATCAGCCATGATGAATGGCGTAGTGGATATGATGGGCTGAATGGCCTAATTCTGCCCCTATCATGAACTTCCATGTTATCCCACTCGCTACCCACTAGGGGGCGATGTACAGAGCGCCGATTAACCTACAAGCGCGCACGTGTTTGGATGTGGAAGGGAAACGCACGTGGTCACGGGGAGAACGTGCAAACTCCACAAAGACAGCACCCGTAGCCAGGATGGATCCCGGCTCGGTGGCGGCGTGTGAGGCAGCGGTTCTACCCGACACCATTGCAACAGCGCCTAGCAACCGGTTTAAAGTTAGACTTGTGGCATTTCATTTCAACTACTTCATTGAAAGCCTTTCGTTCAACAAAGGTCTGTGCAAAGCTTTGTTCTGGGACATGGTCCAGAGATATTCTATAATAAATTCCAGTCTGAAACGTTAAACTTGCCAAGAGCTAGATGCCTGTAATCCTGGTTGGAAGCAGCGAGTTCTCCACTAACAAACTCCAATGTCATGGAAAGTCTAAATAATCATCGCAAAAGTCAAATCTATGAAGTCATAGAGTCTATTGTTATTGTTGTACAGCCTGCAACAGGCCACTCAGCCCCACGCGTCCATGCTAACCAAGTTGCCTAACCAGCTTAGTCCTAGTTTTTTAGAAGGTAGACAAAAATGCTAGAGAAACTCAGCGGGTGAGGCAGCATCGATGGGAGTGAAGGAATGGGTGACCCTTCTTCAGACTCACGATGTATCTTGTTATTTAGAGGTACATCGTGGAAACAGGCCTATGAGTCCGCGCCGACCAGCGATCCCCGCACACTAGCTCTTTCCTACACACACTAGGGACAATTTACATTTACACCAAGCCAATTAGCCTACAAACCTGTACACCTTTGGAGTGTGGGAGGAAACCGGAGCACCCGGAGAAACCCACGCAGGTCACGGGAGAACGTGCAAACTCCGTACAGACAGCGCCCGTGGTCGGGATGGAACCCGGGTCTCTGGCGCTGTGAGGCAGCAGCTCTACCCGCTGCACCACCGTGCCGCTCCATGAACTAGTCCACTTTTCATCACCTCCCCATATTTCTCCGAACCTTCCCAATCCAGGTGCGGTTTATTGTGTGAATCTCGGCCACTTCCCTGGCAGCTCGTTCCATCTCCCCACCACCCCTCCGCGTGGAAGACTAGCCCCCTGGGTCCCTCTTAAAATCTTTTCCCCTCTCATCTTAAATCAATGCCCCTCTAGTTTTAGACTCGCCTACCCCTGGGGCAAAGACTGTGGCTATTCATCTCAATGTCGATATCTCTCATGGGTTTGAACACCTGTCCAGGAAAACCCACCCTCACTCACACTCCTGTACTCCAGGAAAATCCACCCCTCACTCACACTCCTGTACTCCAGGGAAACCCATGAAGTCATATTCATCTTTGCCCAAGTTGTTCTAACACTGGATTCATACAGGTGGGTGGTTAGTGTATGGAACGAGTTGCCAGAGGAGGTAGTTGAGGCTGGGACTATCCCAACTTTTAAGAAACAGTTCGACAGGTACATGGATAGGACAGGTTTAGAGGGATATGGACCCAAATGCAGGCAGGTGGGACTAGTGTAGCTGGGACATGTTGGCCAGTGTGGGCAAGTTGGGCCGAAGGGCCTGTTTCCATGCTGTATCACTCCTATGACTCTATACCACAGAACCAATAAGGTTGATTTGGTTCTCAGCGTGCTATGAAGTTGGCACTCTGACCTTTCTTGTTGAGGTTTGGTTGGCATTTGCTGTTGTGCCCCAGCTATTCTGTAGCGATTCATTGAATTCCAAGAATAAATGAGCGAGGGTTTTATTTTCTGTTCCAGCAACTCCTGCTGGTTTGGCTTTGATGGAATTCAATCCTGACTCTCCCTCTGCACATAGTGATTGAGCAGAATTAGGCCATTCAGCCCATCAGTCTACTCCACCATTCATCATGGTTGATGTATCTCTCCTCCTAACCCCATTCTCCTGCCTCTCCCCGTAACCCCCTGACACCCGCACTAGCTGTCACTCACACCGCTTCCTGAGAGAGAGTTCTGTTCCAAGGCCAAGTGTGAAGTTGTGGTTGGCACGGTGGTGCAGCGGGTAGAGCTGCTGCCTCCAGCGCCAGAGACCCAGGTTCGATCCTGACCACGGGTGCTGTCTATGTGGAGTCTGTAACGTTCTCCCCGTGACCTGCGTGGGTTTTCTCCGGATGACAATAGACAATGAACAATAGGTGCAGGAGGAGGCATTTCGGCCCTTCGAGCCAGCACCGCCATTCAATGTGATCGTGGCTGATCATCCCAAATCAGTACCCCGTTCCTGCCTTCTCCCATATCCCCTGACTCCGTATTTTTTAAAGCCCTATCTAGCTCTCTCTTGAAAGCATCCAGAGAACCTGCCTCCACCGCCCTCTGAGGCAGAGAATTCCACAGACGCTCCGGTTTCCTCCACACTCCAAAGACGTACAGTTTGTAGGTTAATTGGCTTTGGTAAAATTGTAAATAGTGTGTGTAGGATAGTGCTAATGTACGGGGAGATCGCTGGTCGGCACGGACTCAGTGGGCCGAAGGGCCTGTTTCCGCGCTGTATCTCCAAAGTCTAAAGTGTGTAGAAGCCAATGATAATACACACTTCCTTTGCAGAATTCTCTTCATTGCTTTCCAGACCTTCAGAGAATGGAGTTTATATTTGCTATGGCAACAGGAATTTATTCTGATAATGAAAACGTAATTACTGGAATGTTTTATGTTCCCTGAGGAAGAAATTCATGGTTAGAGTCTGTAAACAGTGCCTTCCAAATGTGTTACTTGGCCAGGCCACGTGAAGATTGCACAATTGGGCAAAGAGCTAACAGAAAGGCTAGTGATCGTTACAACTTCTCAACCTTCATAGCGGGTGAAATATTATTGAAGTCGAAACAAGGAACAGCTGGTTTACAAGATGCAGCTACAATAGTGGCGTTTAGAGTCACAGTGTGGAAACAGGCCCTTCGGCCCACTTGCCCACACCGGCCAACATGCCCCAGCTACACTAGTCCCACCTGCCTGCACTTGGTCCATATCCCTCCAAACCTGTCCTATCCATGTACCTGTCGAACTGTTTCATAAAAGTTGGGATAGTCCCAGCCTCAACTACCTCCTCTGGCAGCTCGTTCCATACACCCATCACTGTTGTATGAGGAAGTTACCCCTTAAATTCTTATTAAACCTCAACAATGGATAGGTGACTTCCAGGTGGGACCTTTACATCTCCACCCCTCCCCACAATCAGTCCCCCCCCCCCCCCCCCCCCTCCACCCCACATCAGTCTGAAGAAGGACTCGGCCCGAAACGTCGCCTATTCTTCACTCCATAGATGCTGCTGCCTCACCCGCTGAGTTCTCCAGCATTTTTGTTCTCCCTTCAATTGTTCCAGCATCTGCAGTTCTTTCTTAATCAATCCTGGTAAGAAATTAGTTTTGTGACCAATTAATGCAAAGTTGTAGAGTTAGCACTTGTGCTAACAAATAAACAATGGAAGAAATAATTCCAGCATTTTTTTCCCCCCCCTCCATCCACATTCTGAAATGCTTATTTGGATTTGCTCGCGATCCTCCTAGGAACTTTGATGAGAAGAGGCTTTGTCCACGGAACTCTGGATCTGGTGATGAACTGGTCAGATATTCCCCCTTCCCCCAGACACTTGACTTTTACAATTGCAAGGTCCAACGTTATACTCAATGGCCAACTCAGTTCGCACAGAGACTTCCCCACCTTCCAATGGACGGCCGTTCTTTAGAACATAGAACAGGATAGCCCTGGAACAGGCCCTTCGGTCCACAATATCTGTACTGAACATGATGGCAGGATCAACTCGGATCTGCCTGCCAGAGACCCGTGTTCCATCCTGACTACGGGTGCTGTCTGTACGGAGTTTGCACGTTCTCCCCGTGACCTGCGTGGGTTTTCTCCCGGGTGCTCCGGTTTCCTGCCACACTGCAAAAGTCGTACGGGTGTGTAGTTAATTGGCTTCGGCAAAATAGTAAATTGTCCCTAGTGTGTGTAGGTCGGAGCTAGTGGTTGGGGTGATCGCTGGTCATCACGGACCCATTGGGCCGAAGGGCCTGTTTGCGTGTTGCATCTCTAAAGTCTAAAAGTAAACTCTAAAGTCACCCGGAGGTCGCAGGGAGAACGTGCAAACTCCACACAGGCAGCAGCCGATGTCAGGATCGAACCTGGACCTCAGACACTGTGAGGCAGCAACTCGACGACTTATTCGCTGCAGATGTTGCTGTAGACAGACACAAAATTCTGGAGTACCTCAGCGGGAGCACAACATCTCTGGAGAGAAGGAATAGGTGACGTTTCGGGTCGAGACCCTTCTTCAGACTATCTCGACCCAAAACGTCACCCACTCCTTCCTCCAGAGATGCTGCCCGTCCCGCTGAGTTACTCCTGCATTTTGTGTCTATGTTCGGTGTGACACAGCCTCTGCAGTTCCTTCCTACACATAATAACTCTGTTGCTGCAGAATTGAGTTCCTGATGCTGGCAAACCGCTGCCCTCTCCTGTTCAACAACCTGCCTTTCCCTCAATCACTTAAAACCACACAATCCCGTCCTCAGAGTTACAAAATGTCTGCTTCAATGTGTGTACAATCTAAATAATTATTACATAGAACATGGAGCAGTACAGCACAGGAACAGGCCATTCGGCCCATCATGTCTGTGCTCACAGCTCATAAATTCATAAGTGTTAGGAACACAATTAGGCCATTCGGCCAATCAAGTCTACTCTGCCATTCAATCATGGCTGGTCTATCTCTCCCTCCTAACCCCATTCTCCATCAGTACCCCGTTCCTGCCTTCTCCCCATATCCCCTGACTCCGCTCTCTTTAAGAGCCCTATCTAGCTCTCTCTGAAAGTATCCAGAGACCGGCCTCTGAGGCAGAGAATTACACAGACTCACCACTCTAGGTGAGAAATGTGTTTCCTCTTCTGTTCAAAATGGCTTACCCCTTATTCTTAAATTGTGGCCCCTGGTTCTGGACTCCCCCAACATCGGGAACATGTTTCCTGCCTCTATCGTGTCAAACCCTTAATAGCCTTATATGGTTCAATTTGATGGGCCGAATGGCCTAATTCTGCTCCTAGAATTCATGAACATAAATTCTATCTCCTTTAGTCTAGAAGTCATTTACTTTAAACTGAAAGCAACAAAATATCTCCCATCAAACAGCTCTGTAAGGTTGGCCACTGTTACACATAGGCTATATTTCTACAGTGAAGTTTCTATGCATTTGCCTTGAAACTTAGTTCAAGTTCAAGTGAGTTTATTGTCATGTGTCCCTGTATAGGACAATGAAATTCTTGCTTTTGCTTCAGCACAACAGAACATAGGTAGGCATTTACTACAGAACAGATCAGTGTGTCCATATACCATGATATAAATATGTACACACATGAATAAATAAACTGATAAAGTGCAAATAACAGATAATTGGTTATTAATAATCAGAGTTTTGTCCGAGCCAGGTTTAATAGCCTGATGGCGTGGGGAAGTAGCTATTCCTGAACCTTGTCGTTGCAGTCTTCAGGCTCCTGTACTTCTACCTGAAGGTAGCGGGGAGATGAGTGTGTGGCCAGGATGGTGTGGGTCTTTGATGATACTGCCAGCCTTTTTGAGGCAGCGACTGCGATAAATCCCCTCGGTGGAAGGAAGGTCAGAGCCGATGATGGACTGGGCAGTGTTTACTACTTTTTGTAGTCTTTTCCTGTCCCTCTGGATCAAGATATTTATTCCACAACTTGGGTGTCAGGAGGATCCCTGCAAATCTAAAACCAATCGTGGCCCCTTGGGTGAAGTGAAGTGTTGATCGCAGTGATTGGAGTTTGATCGATTGAATCAGTGGTACAGCATGGAAACAGGCCCTTCGACCCACTGAGTCCATGCCGGCCATCCATCACCCATTCACTAGTTCTATGCTATCCCACTTTCTCATCTACTCCCTACACACTAGGGACAATCTACAGAAGCCAATTAACCCACAAACCTGCATGTATTTGGAGTGTGGGAGGAAACCGGAGCACCCGGAGAAAACCCACGCAGGTCACGGGGAGAACGTACAAACTCCGTACAGACAGCGCCCGTAGTCAGGATGGAACCCGGGTCTCTGGCGCAGTGAGGCAGCAGCTCTACCCGCTGCACCACCGTGCCACCTACCATAGCACAGATTCAGCTCATCGTAAATATTTCTGTTATGAATAGTTCATTATTTGTCTCCCTACATAGACATTAACTTTCTGCTGTTCACGGAACATTGCACAAAATAATTGTCTCTGAAACAGAAGGCCATTTTATAATCAGATATTGGCAATCTATTATTAGCACTGACATCAGACTAAACGGTTAATTTTAGTTAATTAAATTAATCAGTTAATTAAATAGTCAATAGAAATAGCCCTCTACTCAGCATAAAATGACGTACCTTTTCAAAGAGGCTGCAGAGGAATTTCTTTAGTCAGAGGATGGTGAATCTGTGGAGGCCAAGGCAGAGATAGATAGATTCTTGATTAGTGTGGGTGTCAGGGGTTATGGGGAGAAGGCAGGAGAATGGGGTTGAGAGGGAGAGATAGATCAGCCATGATTGAATGGGGTAGTAGGTTGATGGGCCGAATGGCCTAATTCTGCTCCTATCACTTATGAACTTATGACCATAATTTAGCCCAATAATAAAAAAAGTTCTGGGCTGTTAATTTTGAACGAGAAGCGGAGAAGATGACAATCGTGATATTATTACCCTGATCATAGTCATTTGGTACCGAGGAATTTGAATGATCCCATCATTTGAAATGAGTAACATAAATATTAAAGTGGGGATTTAATATGTGATTTGAATTAAATTGAAATTGAACATAAATGGTGTCTGTAAATTGTCGTGTAAACTTCTAATCTGCTGTGATTTGCGGTGATGTTTGAACCACTGAACATGAGGAGATTGAGGGAAGTACATTACAGTTTTTGTATTGTTTGAAGAAAATTGCTGTGTGTCCCCAAAGTCCATAATCTCATTGGGATGATGTAACGAGATAATCAAAGATTATTTCATCGTTCCACTCAATATCTTAGTAATGTCGTAACAAGGAACTGCAGATAGAAACATAGAAACATAGAAATTAGGTGCAGGAGTAGGCCATTCGGCCCTTCGAGCCTGCACCGCCATTCAATATGATCATGGCTGATCATCCAACTCCGTATCCTGTACCTGCCTTCTCTCCATACCCTCTGATCCCCTTAGCCACAAGGGCCACATCTAACTCCCTCTTAAATATAGCCAATGAACTGGCCTCGACTACCCTCTGTGGCAGAGAGTTCCAGAGATTCACCACTCTCTGTGTGAAAAAAGTTCTTCTCATCTCGGCTTTAAAGGATTTCCCCTTATCCAGATGCTGGTTTACAATGGGCCGACCAGGCTTGTAGTCACTGGAATTTAGAAGGATGAGAGGGCATCTTATAGAAACATATAAAATTCTTAAAGGATTGGACCAGCTAGATGCAGGAAAAATATTCCCCATGTTGGGGGAGTCCAGAACCAGGGGTCACAGTTGAAGAATAGATAGATAGAGCTCTATGAGCTAGTGGAGTCAAGGGATAGGGGAAGAAGGCAGGCACGGGTTATTGATACGGGACGATCAGCCATGATCACAATGAATGGCGGTGCTGGCTCGAAGGGCCGAATGGCCTACTCCTGCACCTATTGTCTATGATTCTATGTTTCTATGTAATAAGGGGTCGGACATTTAGGACTGAGATGAGGAGAAACGTTTTCACCCAGAGAGTTGTGAATCTGTGGAATTCTCTGCCACAGAAGGCAGTGGAGGCCATTTCACTGGATGTTTTCAAGAGAGAGTTCGGTTTAGTTCTTCGGGCTAAAGGAATCGAGGGATATGGGGAGAAATCAGGAACAGGGCACTGATTTTATATGATCAGTCATGATCCTATTGAATGGCGGTGCTGGCTCGAAGGGCCGAATGGCCTCCTCCTGCACCTATTGTCTATGATTCTACAAAATAAAATGGCGTAAAGTGCTGGAGTAACTCAGCGGATCATTGGGAAAACGGATGGGCGACTCTTCTTCAGCCTCATTGTAATCTCCCGACCCGAAACGTCACTCATTCCTTCTCTCCAGAGATGCTGCCTGACCCGCTGAGTTACTCCAGCACTTTGTGTGTATCCTTGGTGTAAACCAGCATCTGCAGTTTGTTTTGTCACACAGTCTGATGAAGCCTCCTGACCCAAATATCACTTAAGAATTTAGACTCTAGCAATAAAGTGCAAAAACAGGCCCTTCGGCCCATCGAGTCCGCACCGACCAGCGATCCCCGCACACTAATACTATCCTACACACGCACACACACACACACTAGGGACAATTGTTACATTTACACCAAGCCAATTAACCTACTAACCTGCACGTGTTTGGAATGTGGGATGAAACCGGAGCACCCGGAGAAAACCCACGCAGGTCACGGGGAGAACGTGCAAACTCCGTACAGACAGCACCCGTGGTCAGGATTGAACCCGGTGCTACAAGCGCTGAAAGGCAGCGACTCTACCACTGCGCCACGGTGCCGTTGTGAGGTTCTCTGACGCTCTCTAATCAGCTGTCTTCTCCTCCCAGGTATGGCAGATCCCAGACCACCTGACTCTACGCAACATCACCGATCCCATCGTCGTGTTGGAAGGACATTCGAAGCGGGTGGGCATCATCTCCTGGCATCCAACTGCACGTAACGTCCTACTGAGCGCAGGTAACGCCATCACCTGAGCGCAGGTAACGCATTCACCTGTGGGCAGGGTCGGCTCAAGCCAAGCCACACCTGCCAATCAAACACAATACATAGGTTTGAAGGTGAAGGGTTGACAGATTTACCTGCTGGGTAGTGTTGTAGAGCAGAGGGATCTAGGAGTACAGGTGCATGGTTCCTTGAAGGCTTTTGGCACTTTGGCCTTCATCAGTCAGAGTATTGAGTATAGAAGTTGGGAGGTGATGTTGCAGTTGTATAAGATGTTGGTGAGACCGCATTCAGAGTATTGTGTTCAGTTCTGTCAGATATTGTCAAGCTGGAGAGGGTTCAGAGAAGATTTACAAGGATGTTGCCAGGACTAGAGGGTGTGAGCTACAGGGGGAGGTTGAGTAGGCTAGGTCTCTATTCCTTGGAGCGAAGGAGGATGAGGGGAGATCTTATAGTGATGTATAAATTCATGAGAGGACTAGATCGGGTAGATGAACAGTGTCTCTTGCCCAGAGTAGGGGAATCTAGGACCAGAGGACACAGGTTCAAGGTGAAGGGGGAAATATTTAATAGGAATATGAGTTGTAACGTTTTCACACAGAGGGTGGTGGGTGTATGGAACGGGGTGCTATAGGGGGTAGTTGAGGCTGGGACTATCCCAACACTTAAAAAAAAGTTAGACAGGTACATGGATAGGACAGTTTTAAAGGGATATGGACCAAACGCAGGCAGGTGGGACTAGTGTAGATGGGACATGTTGGCCGGTGTGGGCAAGTTGGGCTGTAGGGCCTGTTTCCACGCTGTATCACTCTATGTCATTGCTGGAGTAACGGGTCAGGCAGCACGGTGGCGCAGCG
>JAWMAR010000049.1:1552931-1555431 GCA_036785375.1 Leucoraja ocellata | reverse complement strand
CTTCCTGGCGAGCCCCTCGTGTGTAGGATAGTGCTAGTGTACGCCACGGACTCAGTGGGTCGAAGGGCCTGTTTCCATGCTGTGTCTATAAACTCAATAAAACTAAACGTCACCTATCCATGTTCTCCACAGATGCTGCCTGACCCGCTGAGTTACTCCAGCACTCTGTGAAACATCACCTATCCATGTTCTCCACAGATGCTGCCTGACCCACTGAGTTATGGTGCAGCAGCATCTATGGAGCTAAGGAAATAGGCAACGTTTCGGGCCAAAATCCTTCTGGAAATAGGCAACGTTTCAGGCCGAAACCCTTATGGGTTTCGGCCCGAAACATTGCCTATTTCCTTAGCTCCATAGATGCTGCTGCACCCGCTGAGTTACTCCAGCACTCTGTGTCTATCTTGTGGCCTTCTGAGGCATGTCTTGAGGCATTCTGTGGCCAGGTGGGCAGAGGAATGGTTGATTTGGAATCTAATACAGAGAGGTGTCGCATTTTGGGACATCGAACAAGGGCAGGGCCTACACAATGAATGGTCGGCCTCTGGATAGTGTTGTAGAGCAGAGGGATCCTTGAATGCCGAGTTGCAGTTGTATAAGACGTTGGTGAGACCGCATTTGGAATATTGTGTTCAGTTCTGGGCACCATGTTATAGGAAAGATATTGTCCAGCTGGAGAAGATTCACGAGGATGTTGTCAGGACTAGAGGGTGTGAGCTACAGGGAGAGGTTGAATAGGCTGGGTCTCTATTCCTTGGAGCGCAGGAGGATGAGGGGAGATCTTATAGAGGAAAATCATGAGAGGAATAGATCAGGTAGATGCACAGAGTGGAAATACAATACATGATTACAATCGAGCCATTCACAGTGTACAGATACACGATAAGGGAATAACATTTAGTGCAAGGTAAAGCCAGGAAAGTCCGATCAAGGATAGTCCGAGGGGTCACCAATGAGGTAGATAGTAGTTCAGGACCGCTCTCTGGTTGTGGTAGGATGGTTCAGTTGCCTGATAACAGCCGGGAAGAAACTGTCCCTGAATCTGGAGGTGTGTGTGTGTTTGTTTTCACACTTCTGTACCTCTTGCCCGATGGGAGAGGGGAGGAGAGGGAGTGGCCGGGGGTGAGAATGGTCCTTGATGATGCTGCTGGCCTTGCTGAGGCAGCATCTGGGTCAGTATGGGTGAGTTGGGCCGAAGGGCCTGTTTCCGTGCCGTGACTGACTCGCTGACTCCTACCATGGGCGGCTGTGTGAATTCTCCACACCACCAGCAAGAGGAAGCTGCAGGTCTACCACCACAACAAACTATAAGCTGCGGGAATGAAGATGTGTTTCAGTGTGTCCCTCTGCCTCCCTCAGGAGAAACCGGCCCCTCCCTCCTGTAGACCTGGGGGCCCCTCACAGTGCACGGGCCCACATTTATAATAGACAATAGGTGCAGGAGTAGAGGCCATTCGGCCCTTCGAGCCAGCACTGCCATTCAATGTGATCATGGCTGATCATCCCCAATCAGTAACCCGTTCCTGCCTTCTCCCCATATCCCCTGACTCCACTATCTTTAAGAGCCCTATCTGGCTCTCTCTTGAAGGTATCCAGAAAACCGGCCTCCACCGCCCTCTGAGGCAGAGAATTCCACAGACATTCCACAAAGATAGCGGAGTCAGGGGATATGGGGAGAAGGCAGGAACGGGGAACTGATTGGGGATGATCAGCCATGATCACATTGAATGGCAGTGCTGGCTCGAAGGGCCGAATGGCCTACTCCTGCACCTATTGTCTATTGACTGTGACTCTATGCAGGTATTTTGAAGTCGGGCTAGATTAATGTTCAAATGATTGTTACGTTAAACTCCCAGTGTGTCGGGAGTGGATGAGACAATGGGATAACATAGAACTAGTGTGAAGGGGTGATCGATGGTTAGCATGGGCTCGGTGGGCCGAAGGGCCTGTTTCCATGCTGTATCTTTAGTTTAGAGATACAGTGCGGAAACAGGCTCTTTGGCCCACTGAGTCCGTGCCGACCAGCGATCCCCGCACACTAACACTATCCTACACACACTGGGGACAATTTACACACATACACCAAGACAATTAACCTACAAACCTGTACGCCTTTGGAGTGTGGGAGGAAACCGGAGATCCTGGAGAAAACCCACGCAGGTCACGGGGGGAACGTGCAAACTCCGCATAGACAGCAACCCGTAGTCAGGATGGAACCCGGGTCTCTGGCGCTGTGAGGCAGCAGCTCTACCCGCTGCACCACCGTGCCGCACAGTCAAATAAACAACTCCAAGTGTGTTCACCACATCTGGCATCATCTTAGTTTCAAAGGGAGACACAAAATGCTGGATTCATGTGGGACGGGCGGCATCTCTGGAGAGAAGGGACGGGTGACGTTCTTCAGACCGAATCAGGGGAATGGGAGATTCAGAGATAAGGAACAGTAAGGTGTGAAAACTAAACAAAGGGGATGTAGATCAAGGAACATGTAGAATAGATCATG
>JAWMAR010000049.1:1545431-1547931 GCA_036785375.1 Leucoraja ocellata | reverse complement strand
CAATAATGTCCTTCCTCAGATTTGGAAACCAAAACTGTACGCAATACTCCAGGTGTGGTCTCACCAAGACCCTGTACAACTGCAGTAGAACCTCCCTGCTCCTATACTCAAATCCTTTTGCAACATACCATTCGCTTTCTTTACTGCCTGCTGCACCTGCATGCCGACCTTCAATGACTGGTGTACCATGACACCCAGGTCTCGCTGCATCTACCCCTTTCCCAATCGGCTCTCCATACCCCCTGACCCCTTTAGCCACAAGGGCCACATCTAACTCCCTCTTAAATATAGCCAATGAACTGGCCTCAACTACCCTCTGTGGCAGAGAGTTCCAGAGATTCACCACTCTCTGTGTGAAAAATCTGCCCACCTACTTCTTGGGTGTAATGAGAATAACACGTTAGACTAAACTGCTGGAGAAACTCAGCGGGTGAGTCAGCATCTATGGAGCGAAGGAAATAGGCGACGTTTCGGGTCGAGACCCTTAAGTTGGACTAACCCAACATCGGGAAAATGTTTCCTGCATCTAGCCTGCCCAATCTTTTAAGAAATTTATATGTTTCTATAAAATTCCCTCTCCTTCTAAATTCCAGTGAATACAAGCCCAGTCGACACATTCTCTCAGCATATGACAGTCCCGCCATCCCGGAATTAACCTGGTGAACCTGCGCTGGGCTCCCTCAATAGCAAGAATGTCCTTCCACAAACTTGGAGACCAAAGCTGCACACAATACTCCAGGTGTGGTCTCACCAGAGCCCTGTACAACTGCAGTAGGACTTCCTTGCTCCTAAACTCAAATCCTCTCGTGATGAAGGGCCACATTGAGATGAGAAGAACTTTTTTTCACACAGAGAGTGGTGAATCTCTGGAACTCTCTGCCACAGAGGGTAGTTGAAGCCTGTTCATTGGCTATATTTAAGAGGGAGTTAGATGTGGCCCTGGTGGCTAAAGGGATCAGAGGGTATGGAGAGAAGGCAGGTATGGGATACTGAGTTGGATGATCAGCCATGATCATATTGAATGGCGGTGCAGGCTCGAAGGGCCGAATGGCCTACTCCTGCACCTAATTTCTATGTTTCTATGCCAGTAACATTCTTCACTGCTTGCTCTACCTGCATACTAACTTTCAGAAGAGGGAGTGACCGGGGTGAGACTGGTCCTTGGTGATGCTGCTGGCCTTGCGGAGGCTGCATGGGGTGTAGATGGGGTGTAGATGGGAGGGAGGTTGGTTTGTGCGATGGTCCTGGGCTGCGTCCACAACTCTGTGATTTGTTGCAGTCTTGGATGTTGATTCTCCCTCTCTCTCCCCTTCTCCCTCCCTCTCCCTCTCGCTCTCTCCCTCTCTCTCTCTCTCTCTCTCTCTCCCTCCCTCTCTCTCCCCCCTCTCTCTCTCTCTCCCTCTCCCTCTCTCTCCCTCCCTCTCCCTCCCTCCCTCTCTCTCTCTCTCCTCTCTCTCCCTCTCTCTCCCCCTCTCCCTCTCTCCTGCAGCGGGTGACCATGGAGGAACTGCTGGATGAGGTGAAGTCTCTGAAGGTGATCGTGCAGTCACAGGAACGACGCATCTCGGAGCTGGAGAACAAGTTGTCCAAGTTCACTAACGGCACGGCCTGATGCTGCCCCAAGGTACCAGTGCTTCTGCCGTTGAACCTTGCGCTGGACACTGGAGGTGTGGGGCAGGCAGACTGCGGCTGTGTTTGCCACCCACCTACATAACTCTACCCACATCTCTCATCTCTGGGTGAGGGGTCGCTAGCTCACATGGAAGTATTTAATGTTTTGTTCTGAAGAATTCACGGGAATGGTAACGAGCCTAACGAGCCGCTGTGCAGTGACCAGGCTGACGGGCCACACACCCCCCCCCCCCCTCCCCCCCCCATCAGAGGTCCCACCTGAGGCTCCAGGCCACTACTGTGGTCAAGGACTAAGCTGGCAGCAAGCGGGTGGCAGTGTCTCAGTAGTGACTGGAGAGGGCACGCTAATCTCCAGACGACCAACAAGTCATGTCCAGGGCATCGATGGCCTGTGAGGGGCCCAGCTACAAGATTCATACATCTGTGTAACCTGCAGACTAATATCCTGATGCACTCTCTCCCCCAGCCGCTGCTCTGTGGTGTTAGCAGAACATGTTTGCTGTGTCTGGTAGTGTTACTAAGGTGCTCCACCAGGTAACATCACAGTGGGAGCGTGTTGGGGGCCACTCAGTGCTAGACGCTGGAGGCAAGACTCTGAGCTGGGGAGGCTGGTGTGGTCTGTGTGATATTTTGTGTCCCCTCTGGTCAGGCCAGACCCACTGTTGTGTCGACTCAGCACTTCACTCAACTATCTCTCCTTCAGTGAATAAACTTTCATTCGGAAACTCTTCAAACAGAAACAGAGAAAGTCTTCCAAGATTATTTATTGGGCGTTCTACAGTCACTGCAACTGCCCTCTGCATTCTGGTCAAACAAGATGTTCCTGGCAGTTTCTCTGACGCTTGTGTGTTGTTGTCCAGCTCAGCTT
>JAWMAR010000049.1:1535431-1540431 GCA_036785375.1 Leucoraja ocellata | reverse complement strand
TTGCTCAATGCCCACAATGCTCCAATGTCCCACCTCTGCCCTCACTGATACGGGCTCTGTACCTTCGCATACCTCCAATGTCCCACCTCCCTAGCCCTCAGTTTGATGAAGGGACTTGAAAAGCCATGTTCACCACAGATGCTGCCTGACCCGCTGAGTTACTCCAGCACTCTGTGAAACGTCACCTATCCATGTTCTCCACAGATGCTGCCTGACCCGCTGAGTTACTCCAGCACTTTGTGTCTAAACCAGCATCTGCAGTTCCTTCCCACAGATACTGGATGGCAACCGGCTTGGTAGGACATGGGCAGGAGATTGGATTGGCTTTAAGGCACCAGTCCCCTTGTCAACGCTCCCAGTGCTTGACCGATGGGGGAAGTCCAATTCTTGATACAACCAGACAAGTTGTTATTGCCCATTGAACAGTATTTGCAAATCTGCTAAAATGTTCACAAATTCATAAGTGATAGGAGCAGAATTAGGCCATTCGGCCCATCAAGTCTACTCCGCCATTCAATCACGGCTGACCTATCTCTCCTCCCCAACCCCATTCTCCTGTCTTCTCCCCCATAACCCCTGACACCCGCACCAACCAAGTGGCCAGACCACCTTAGCTGACCACGGTCAGTGGGAAACATCCTGAGACAGTCGATGATTTTTCCTCCCCACATTCGCCGGTCTGCTCCAACAATTTGTCAGATCATTTTGCAGATGATTCAAATCCTGAAAAGGAAAATTTTAAATTTTCAGCGTGGATCTGTGACGTTTCCTGCTCATCTCCTTCCTAAAGGAACGTCCTTTAATTCTGAGGCTGTGCCCTCTGGTCCTAGACTCTCCCACCAGTGGAGACATCCTCTCCGCATCCACTCTATCTATTTCTGTGGTTTAGTTGTTTGGCTATGCGTGTGGAATTGTCAATTCATGAGATGTATCCTGCAGGTTTAAGCTGATATATTTCCTTGTAAACGCTTTGTGTCATGTCAGTCTGCTGTTTGTTTTGTAAGTACATGATAGACCAGGCATCTATTTATACTTTGCCACACCTGAGTCAAATTTTGTTCTATGAAAATATATAATTTGAAAATAAAATATGTCAAAATTACCTATCATGCCTTTTAATTCATTCTTACAAATATTCCTCCTCATCTCCTTCCTAAAGGAACGTCCTTTAATTCTGAGGCTGTGCCCTCTGGTCCTAGACTCTCCCACTAGTGGAAACATCCTCTCCACATCCACTCTATCCAGGCCTTTCACTATTCGGTAAGTTTCAATGATGTGCCCCCTCATCCTCCTAAACTCCAGCGCGTTCAGGCCCAGCGCTGACAAACGCTCATCGTATGTTAACCCACTCATTCCTGGGACCATTCTTGTAAACCCCCTCTGCACCCTCTCCAGAGCCAGCGCATCCTGCCTCAGATATGGGGCCCAGATTTGCTCACGGTACTCCAAATGCAGCCTGACCAACGCCCTTTAGAGCCTCAATATTACATCCATGTTTTTGTATTCCAGTCCTCTTTAATTAAATGCTAGCGTAGTGTTTGCCTTCCTTACGGCACGGTGGAGCATCGGTAGAGTTGCTGCTTTGACAACAGCACCAGACAACAGATTTCGATCCTGACCACGGGTGCTGTCTGTACGGAGTTTGCACGTTCTCCCCGTGACCCGAGTGAGTTTAGTCTGAGATCTTCGGTTTCCTCCTACACTCCAAAGACGTGCAGGTTTGTAGGTTAATTGGCTTGGCGCATGTGTAAATTGTCCCTAGTGTGTGAGGGATAGTATTATTGTGCGGGGATCGCTGGTCGGCACGGACTCGGTGGGCCGAAGGGCCTGTTTCCGCGCTGTATCTCTAAACTCAACTAAAATAAAAAAATACCGAGTTGATTTCCAAGTTAACTTTTTGGGAATCCTGATCTGATTTGATAGGTGGGAGGTTGGCTCTAACTCACGGTACATGGGTGAGGACTGCCATTCAGAGTCAATAAGAGATATATAAGAAGAATGGATTGACTGGGCTTGTATTCACTGGAGTTTAGAAGGATGAGAGGGGCTCTTGTAGAAACATAACATTCTTAAGGGGTTAGACAGGCTAGATGCAGGAAAATGTTCCCCATATTGGGGGAGTCCAGAACCAGGGGTCAATAGACAATAGTCAATAGGTGCAGGAGTAGGTCATTCGGCCCTTCGAGCCAGCACCGCCATTCAATGTGATCATGGCTGATCATCCCCAATCAGTACCCCGTTCCTGCCTTCTCCCCATATCCCGTGACTCCGCTATCTTTAAGAGCCCTATCTAGCTCTCTCTTGAAAGTATCCAGAGAACCGGCCTCCACCGCCCTCTGAGTCGGAGAATTCCACAGACTCACAACTCTCTGTGCGAAAAAGTGTTTCCTCGTCTCCGTTCTAAATGGCTTACCGCCTTATTCTTAAAGTTTCTTAAAGGTCAACCAAGGACCAGTCTCACCCCGGCCACTCCCTCTTGTCCCCTCTCCCATCGGGCAAGAGGTACAGAAGTGTGAAAACGAACGCACACACACCTTCAGATTCAGGGACAGTTTCTTCCCGGCTGTTATCAGGCAACTGAACCATCCCACCACCAACCAGAGAGCGGTCCTGAACTACTATCTACCTCATTGGTGACCCTCGGACTATCCTTGATCGGACTTTGCTGGCTTTACCTTGCACTAAACGTTATTCCCTTATCGTGTATTTGTACACTGTGGACGGCTCGATTGTAATCACGTATTGTATTTCCACTGACTGGTTAGCACGCAACAACAGCTTTTCACTGTACCTCGGTACACGGGACAATAAACTAAACTGAACTGAATGTTTATAGCAGCATTACTACGTGAAGGATTTCAGGAAACGTCACTGCACTCGTTACTATAGGGTGTGAGTCGAGAGTGTTTAGAGTCATAGAATGATGCAGTGTGGAAAAATGGCCCTTCAGCCCAACTTGCCCACACTGACCCACATGCCCCATCTACACTAGTCCCACCTGTCCACGTTTGCCCCATATTCCTCTAAACCTGTCCCATCCATGTAGAGTTTCGGCCCGAAACGTCGCCTATTTCCTTCGCTCCATAGATGCTGCTGCACCCGCTGAGTTTCTCCACTACTTTTGTCTACCATCCATGTACCTGTCTAGATAGAAGTATAGTGTACAATTTTGGTCGCCTAATTATAGGAAGGATATCAACAAAATAGAGAGAGTACAGAGGAGATTTACTAGAATGTTGCCTGGGTTTCAGCAACTAAGTTACAGAGAAAGATTAAACAAGTTAGGGCTTTATTCTTTGGAGCGCAGAAGGTTAAGGGGGGACTTGATAGAGGTTTTTTAAATGATGAGAGGGATAGACGGAGTTGACGTGGAAAAGCTTTTCCCACTGAGAATAGGGAAGATTCAAACAAGGGGACATGACTTGAGAATTAAGGGACAGAAGTTTAGGGGTAACATGAGGGGGAACTTCTTTACTCAGAGAGTGGTGGCGGTGTGGAATGAGCTTCCAGTGAAGGTGGTGGAGGCAGTTTCGTTTTTATCATTTAAAAATAAATTGGATAGGCATATGGACGGGAAGGGAATGGAGGGTTATGGTCTTAGTGCAGGTGTATGGGACTAGGGGAGAATATGTGTTCGGCACGGACTAGAAGGGTCGAGATGGCCTGTTTCCGTGCTGTAATTGTTATATGGTTATATGGTTATATAGATGTCTTTCAAATGAAGTCATAGTCCCAGCTTCAACTACCTCCTCTGGCAGCTCGTTCCATACACCCACCACCCAATGTTTAATTGCCATATATATTGCCAACTAAAAAAAATAAAATTCTTACTTGCAGCAGCTTAACAAACCTTGGATGCAATATCACACAGATAAATCCATAATAATTAAAATGCAACAAACTAGTGACATTAATACTATGTGGCCATCCGAGACACAGTGCAGAGATCACAGTTGCTGGGGTTAGTGTTGTGTGTTGTGGTTGGTGGGAATAAGCTGTTCTTGAACCTGGAGGTCACAGTTTCCAGGCTCTTGAATTAGTGAAAGTAACAAGTGGTTTAACTTCATATAAAGTTCTTTAATATCCAGACCCTGGGCGATGGCCAATGAACCACAGTCCACAAGATGACACTGGGAAAACCTGGCATGGATCAGATCAGCAATGTAGTGATTGATCCAATGGTAGCAGCGAGATGAGAGCGTGGCCAGTGAGTTTAGTTTAGTAAATAAGTTTATTGGCCAAGTATTCACATACAAGGAATTTGCCTTGGTGCTCCGCCCACATGTAACAACATGACACACAGTGACAGTTACGAATGACTCAGAAAACACTAAACATTAATAATTATAAGACATTAATGATAAAACACCATTGATCAAACATGTGAAGCAAGAAAATAGTTTTTGTCGGTTGACATATACAGCCCTTCGGCCCATCGAGTCTGGCCCGCCCAGCGATCCCTGCACATTAACACTATCCAACACACTCACACTTGGAACAATTTTCACATTTTTATCAAGCGAATTAACCTACAAACCTGCACGTCTGGAGTGTGGGAGGAAACCGAGGATCTTGGAGAAAACCCACGCAGGTCACGGGGAGAACGTGCAAACTCCGTACAGACAGCACCCGTACCACCCATACACCCACCACCCTTTGTGTGGAAAAGTTGCCCCTCAGGTACCTGTTAAATCTTCCCCCCCCACCTCCACCCCCCTTGCACCCCACCCCTAAATATGGTGTATGTTGTGGTGTGTGTGTGGGTGTGTGTGTGCGCGTGCGTGTGTGTGTGTGTATGTGTGTGTGTGTGTGTGCGTGTGCATGCGTGTGTGTGTGTGTGTGTGTGTGTGTGTGTGTGTGTGTGCGTGTTGTGTGTGTGTGTTGTGTGTGTGTGTGTATGTGGGTGGGTGCGTGTGTGTGTGTGTGTGTATGTGGGTGGGTGCGTGTGTGTGTGTGTGTGTGTGTGGGTGGGTGTGTGTGTGTGTGTGTGTGTGTGTGTG
>JAWMAR010000049.1:1495431-1530431 GCA_036785375.1 Leucoraja ocellata | reverse complement strand
TTACGAGCATTGCCAAATCTAATCATCTTTTGCTTTGTGCTATATATTCACTCATAATTTTTTACAATCTATCAAAGTCATCCTCAAAATGTGTAAATCTTGCATTTGGAATATTATGTGTAGAGCAGGACTCCTACCTGAATGAGATACTTGGTGGACAAGTGTGAGGCAGAGACACGGTTACCTCCCCAACCACATACTTGTGCGTTCAAAGGACTTCCAATGAGAGCGGTGAAGAAGTCTTTGTTGTTTCCTGTATTATTTAACGGTGAAAAAATACTTGGACGTACAACGTACAAAATGGAGGCAGTGCTTCTAAAATTGGAGACACCGTTTGCTGTCAAACGCTGTTGTCCCACTAATGCTCCTTACGGTACAATTACACTCAACGACTGATTAGCGCAACACAGGTCATCTTTATCTTGCCCAAAGATTTACGGCACAACAAAGAATTTTGAGTCAAACAGAGTGGAAACAGGCCCTTCGGCCCAACTTGCCCACACCTGCCAACGTGCCCCATCCACACTAGTCCCACTTGCCTGCGATTGGCCTCTAAACCTGTCCTATCCACGTGCCTGTCTAACTGTTTCTTAAACATTGCGATAGTCCCTGTCTCAACTACCTCCTCCGGCGGCTTGTTCTCTACACCCACCACCCTCTGTGTATAAAGGTCACCCCTCAGATCCCTATTAAATCTTTCCCCCGTCACCTTAAACCGATGTGCTCTGGTTCTCAAATCCCTGAGTCTGGGCAAGAGGCTCTGAGCTTCTATTCCTCTCATCATTTTATACACCAGCTAGAATGTATTTAACTGTTGTGAACAGATCTTCACGCATACTCACACTCATGCACACACACACACGCGCGCGCACACACACACGCACGCACACACACACACACACACGCACGCACACACACACACACACACACGCACGCACACGCACGCACGCACACACACACACACGCGCGCACACACACACGCGCGCACACACACACACACGCGCACACACATGCACACACACGCACGCACACGCACGCACGCACACACACGCGCACACACGCACACACACACACGCGCGCACGCACGCACGCACACATACTCACACTCACACACGCGCACACACGCACGCACCCTACTCATACTCACACCAACATCTAAAGGAATGTCGCAATATATTAATTCTTCTTAAGTTCTTGAGAAGCATTTCCTCTGGTTGAAGAAACAAAAGCAGAAGGAATAAGGGGGTGAATAACCTAGACTACATTAAGTTCCACACCAGAGCATTGGGGCAACATTTAAAGCTATTGGAGTTTAATAAATAATATTTTTTTAAATATTAAATTATTTTCAAAACAATTTTTGAAATATGTTAATTCAAATCGCCTAAACATTCATAAACATTCAATTTGAGCAGAACAATATTTACAACAAAAACATCTTGTAACCTGAAGGTTTGATGTTCACATTGAGCGCAGGATCCAATGTGAGATTTACCTTGGTGGGAGATTGTTCTTCTACTGAGCTCTGCCACTAGTCTTTGTCTGAAGAAGGGTCTCGATCTGTAACGTCACCCATTCCTTCTCTCCAGAGATGCCGCCTGTCCCGCTGAGTTACTCCAGCATTTTGTGTCTACCTTCGATTTAAACCAACATCTGCAGTTCTTTCCCACTGACTGGACTTTGACGGTTCTGTTCGAGCCACTGGTTCCCGGCACTGAGTTTAGTTTAGTTCAGAGATAGAGCAAGGAAACAGGCCCTTCAGCCCACTGGGTCCGTGCTGGCCAGCAATCACCCATTCACACAAGGTGCAACCATGGCTGATCTATCTCTCCATCTCAACCCCATTCTCCTGCCTTCTCCCCGACACCCGCACTAATCAAGAACCTATCTACCTCTGCTATAAAACTGTCCATTGACATGGCCTCTACTGCCTTCTGAGGCAATGACTCCTACAGATTCACCACCCTCTGACTAAAGAAATTCCTCCTCATCTCTTATTAAACCAACGTCCGTTTATTCATTCATTAAATCTATTCATTAATCATGCTTAGCTAATGGATAACACGAGTGAATATATTACAACATTTATTTGTTTAGTCTTAGAGTTCAGTCATTATATTACACGTTGAAGTCTCCCCAATGTTGGGTATATTGATGGGGAAAGAATGTTGATAAATATAGTTTAATTTTTCATTGATATGCATTCCGGCATCTATTGTCTTTAAAAATGCATTGGTCTCATCAAATACGGGATAGGAACAGAATCAGGCCATTCGGCCCATCAAGTCTCCTCCACCATTCAACATGGCTGATCTATCTTTCCTCCTAACCCCATTCTCCTGCCTTCTCCCCATAACCCTTGACACCCGCACTAATCAAGAATCTATCTATCTCTGCCTTAAAAACATCCATTGACTTGGACTCCACAACCCTCTGTGGCAAAGAATTCCACAGATTCGCCACCCTCTGACTAAATAAATTCCTCCTCATCTCCTTCCTAAAGGAACGTCCTTTAATTCTGAGGCTGTGCCCTCTGGTCCTAGACTCTCCCACCGGTGGAAACATCCTCTCCACATCCACTCTATCCAGGCCTTTCACTATTCTGTAAGTTTCAATGAGGTGCCCTCTCATCCTAAGCTCCAGCGAGTACAGGCCCAGTGCTGTCAAACATTCATCGTATGTTAACCCACTCATTCCTGGGAATAACCTACTCTCCTGACACCTAATGGTGACCAGGTTACCCCGTCCACGTGTACCAGCGGCACAAAGCAGTTTGAGTCCAGCATCCATCAACAATATGTAGATATCAAATGCTTGGAGCACCCCTGAAAATAATCCGCTTGTGTTTTTCACATCAAAGCTTTATACATTCGATTTTGCCTCCTGGTTCACTCTGGCAGAGATGGAATGAATCAGCTCACTTGATGACAATCAACCTGCCCCAGCTTCACCAGCACTCAGAGACAACATACATCAGGCATGATTTACAGAGTATTGGTGGAGTCATCTGTTGAGGTACCATCATGCAGTAACTGGACTAACCAAACGGTGACTTTGAAGGACTTTAAAGGCACCCGTCATAGTCGCAGCAGGTGGCCAAAAATGTTCAACATGTTGAAAATCCAACGGTGACTCTTTAAGCCCCCGTCCCACTGAGGAAACCTGAACGGAAACCTCTGGAGACTTTGCTCCCCACCCAAGGTTTCCTGTGAGGTTCCCGGAGGTTTTTGTCAGTCTCCCTACCTGCTTCCACTACCTGCAACCTCCGGCAACCACCTGCAACCTCCGGGAACCGCACGGAAACCTTGGGTGGGCCGCAAAGTCTCCAGAGGTTTCCGTTCAGGTTTCCTAAGTGGGACAGGGGCATAAAGCGACTACTCACCACCAAACAGGCGTCTGTATGGTCATGAGTTGTCGCCCAAAGAGTCTTGTCTTTATCTGGACTCCGCTGGATTGGTTGAACATTTTCAGCGACCTGCTGAGACTATGATTGGTGCCCACAAGTCACGTAAGTGGGACAGCCCCCTTAACTCTTTCAGGTAAAGTGGGTTTCTTTTTTAAAGACACATTGACTAAGAAACTGTTGAGAGACAAAAAACAACTCAGCGGGACAGTCAGCATCTCTGGAGAGGTGGCAGGGGTGACGTTTCGGGTCGAGACCCTTCAGACCAAGAATCAGGGGAGAGGGAGACACAGAGATGAGGAAGGGTAAACAGAAATATAGAAACATAGAAAATAAGTGCAGGAGTAGGCCATTCGGCCCTTCGAGCCAGCACCCCCATTCAATATGATCATGGCTGATCATCCAGAATCAGTACCCCGTTCCTGCCTTCTCCCCATATCCCTTGGTTCCTTTAATAATAATAATAATAATAATATATTTGATTGTCATTACACGTCAGTGCAACGAGATTTAGTTTGCAGCTCATACCGATGAAAAAGAAAAGTTAAATAAATAAATAAGCGGTGTGTCGAGGCCATCCGAGGGAGACAGTCCAGGGGGGGTGGGGGTGGGGGTGGGGGTGGGGGAGCACTCAGCAGGGCCGGTTCAGAGCCGCTATAGCTCTTGGAATAAAGCTGTTTCTGAGTCTGGAATCAGATTTCGCCCTAAGAGCTAAATCTAAATCTCTCTTGAAAACATCCAGTGAATTGGTCTCCACTGCCTGCCTTCTGTGGCAGAGAATTCCACAGATTCACGACTCTCTGGGTGAAAAAGTTTTTTCCTCATCTCAGTCCTAAATGGCCGACCCCTTATTCTTAAACTGTGTTTAAGGTTGGTGGTAGGGTGTGAAAATGACAGATCAAAGGGGGGCGATGATGAATGGAATGTGGAATGTGAAATGGGTTCATAGTTTCAATGGTGAAAATGGTGCCATGAATGCTGCCACATGTCAGTGATGTTCTACAAGTAGGATTGTTAGCCCATGTTACTGGCTGGCCTGGTCCTGATTGCCAGGCCCCGTATCAAACACACTGATCATCTACTGATTTGGAAACAATCCCTTTTAATAAAATATGGAAGGATGCATTGTGTAAAGAACACAGCTCAAAGACATCTATAACCACTTAACCACGATTCACGTTTTAGTCTACTGTCTTGTATCTTAAGATGGGATTTTATCAATCTATTCCCATGGATAAAATAATGAAATGTTTAATCACAGAATCATTGTGAAATGTAAAATCTCACAATCTTTAGGAAGTCTGGAATTCATTACATCACCACACCAATAACAAACCAACTTCTCCCAACATCTCAGTCTCTCTGGATTTCTCTCAACCCCCTTCATATTCTGTGCTCCAAGGCTGCGTAAACACATTGGGGGGTAGAATATTGAGCATCGAACAGAACAGCACAGGCCCTTCGGCCCACAATGCTTGTGCCGCACCTGATGTCCACACATGATCCATGTCCATCCATTCCCTGCATATCCACGTCCCTGTCTAAAAGCCTCTTAAACACCACGATCGTATCTGCCCCCACCCCCACCCGTGGCAGCGTTCCAGGCACCCACCACCCTCTGCCCCCCCGCACATCTCCAGTAAACTGTCCCCCTCGCATCTTACAGCGACACCCTCCAGTGCTGGACATTAAAGGTTCTGACTGTCTACCCTATCTACATCTCTCATCCGTTTATATACATTTTTTCAGGCATCCTCTCAACCTCCGACGTTGCCGAGCAAACAGTCCAAGTCTGTCCATCCTCCCCCTTGTGGCTGCGACTCTCTAATCCCTGCAGTGTTCTGGTAAACCAACTCTACACCCTCTACAAAGCCTCCACACCCTTCCTGTGGTAGAGTGAGCAGAACTGCAACTAAACGCTGTCACGAGGGCTGAGATGCATTGTCATTCTTTTCGTTCAAAGGAACTGAATGTATAGACATTGAGGGCAATCCTTTCCTTCCCTCCACAGATGTTGCCCGACCCGCTCAGTTACTCCAGCATTTTGTGTCTATCTTTCGAAGCTGCAAGGGCAGGTCTTCCACTTCCCGCTTAAGAATAGCAAGCGAGGAGAATCCTAGACAGTACTGCGCCTTCTGCTGAAAAAAAGACAGAGAGTGCTGGAGTAACTCAGCGGGTCAGGCAGCATCTGTGGAGAACATGGATAGGTGACGTTTCACAGAGTGCTGGAGTAACTCAGCGGGTCAGGCAGCATCTGTGGAGAACATGGATAGGTGACGTTTCACAGAGTGCTGGAGTAACTCAGCGGGTCAGGCAGCATCGGTGGAGCTAAGAAAATAGGCAACGTTTCGGGCCGAGTGGTGAATCTCTGGAACTCTCTGCCACAGAGGGTAGTTGAGGCCAGTTCATTGGCTATATTTAAGAGGGAGTTAGATGTGGCCCTTGTGGCTAAAGGGATCAGAGGGTATGGAGAGAAGGCAGGTACGGGATACTGAGTTGGATGATCAGCCATGATCATATTGAATGGCGGTGCAGGCTCAAAGGGCCGAATGGCCTACTCCTGCACCTAATTTCTATGTTTCTATGTTTCTATGAAACCCATAAGGGTTTCGGCCTGAAACGTTGCCTATTTCCAGAGGGATTTCGGCCCGAAAAGTTGCCTATTTCCTTAGCTCCATAGATGCTGCTGCACCATAACTCAGCGGGTCAGGCAGCATCTGTGGAGAACATGGATAGGTGACGTTTCACAGAGTGCTGGAGTAACTCAGTGGGTCAGGCAGCATCTGTGGAGAACATGGATAGGTGACGTTTCACAGAGTGCTGGAGTAACTCAGTGGGTCAGGCAGCGTCTATGGAGAACATGGATAGGTGACGTTTTGGGATGTTTCAGGTCTTCAGACTGATTGTGTTGGGGGTGGGGGAGGGGGGTGGGGGAGGGGGGTGGGGGGTGGGGGGTGGTGGAGAGAGCTGGAAGAGACAAGGGCCAGCTCAAAGCCTGGCAGGTGATAGGTGGATACAGGAGTCAGAGGAGGGGGCGGGTGATAGGCAGATGTTTGGACAAAGGCCAGATGTGGAAAGACAGCAGATGTGAGGCGACTGTATCTGCAATCGCTCACGGCCGTTGATCCTCAACCAAGGTGACAGTGGGAGATTCTACGCCGACAATGCCAAACACAGAGGAACCGTCACCCAACTGCACACCGGGCCACTCCCTCTTCTCCCCTCTCCCATCGGGCAAGAGGTACAGAAGTGTGAAAACACACACACACCTCCAGATTCAGGGACAGTTTCTCCCCAACTGTTATCAGGCAACTGAACCGTCCAACCACAAACCAGTAAGCTACTATCTACCTCATTGGTGACCCTTGGACTATCCTTGATCGGACTTTACTGGCACTAATCCTAATCCTGTATCTATACACTGTGGACGGCTCGATTGTAATCATGTATTGTCTTTCCACTGACTGGTTAGCAGCAACAAAAGCTTTTCACTGTACCTCGGTACATGTGACAATAAACTCAACTAAACTGAACCGTGATGTTCCCCGTCCCATTTCCAGACATCCTTGGAATAAATTGTGCTATAGAATTGTGTCCGAGCTGACAATTGGACTTGGACAACCTCGCATACTGCCAGCTGCCAACTGAGACAGGAGAGTCTTTGAGCGATCTAGGTGTACAAAGTTAAAAACCTCCAAGCAGGGGAGGCGAGGGCAGATATATACCAACAATATTCCAATTCCCTGTCAGAATCTCCGCACGGATTTTCCAACCCATTCCCAATGACAGACAGAAACATTTCTCTGTAGACGTCTGCCTGTCTCCGCTGTGGGCTGCCCTTGCCATAATTACTCTTCAATCCTGTGACAGACGGTAGAGTAAAGAGTTGGAGGTTCAGCCGGGTCTTAATGTTGCATTTTTAACGCAGGATTGTCGGCTGTAAACTAGCTCTGAGCTCTCATTTGCTCTTTTGTGCTCAATGATAATGCATGGACTGGAGGACTTGCGTCTTCCGACTTTTGTTTAAATAGTTAAAAAAAACAAACAGTGGTGAGAGGGCTGGAGGAGTGTTGCTGATGCTATTTGTCAGTGAGTGACAGTTGTATGATCCGTTCCAACTCCTCCTCCTCCTGCTGCTTCAGTTTCTCCACCTCCTCTTGTTCTTTCGTCGACAGCTCCATGGCCAACCGCAGTTGTTCATCGTAGTTGGGGTAGAGCTGGCCGCTGGGACTGTGCTGGGGGCTGGGCTCACACTCCACGTTGCTGTGCTCTGGGCTACTGTAAAAATCAACGCACACACACACACAGTTAGAGACATACAAGATACAAGATACATTTAATTGTCATTTGGACCCCTTGAGATCCAAACGAAATGCCGTTTCTGCAGCCATACATTACAAACACATAGACCCAAGACACAACATAATTTACATAAACATCCATCACATCGCTGTGATGGAAGGCCAAATAAACTTATCTCTCCACTGCACTCTCCCCCCCCGATGTCAGAGTCAAAGTCAAAACCCCCGGCTGGCGATGGCGATTGTCCCGCGGCCATTAAAGCCACGCCGGGTGGTGCAAGGTCGCACACTGGGTCTTGATGTTGGAGCCCCCGGCGTGCGCTCGCAGAGTCCCGCGGCCATTCCAAGCCACGCGGGGCGGTGATGTCAGGCCCCGCTCCAGGAGCTCTTCAACCCCGCAACTCGGGCGGGAGAAGTCGCCGTTGCGAGAGCCCTGAAAAGCGGTCTCCCTCCAGGGACCCGCGGGCTCCCGGTGCCGCCGTACACAGACCTGCCGTTGGAGCCTCCGACTCTCTGGTCGGGCCGCAGCAGCAGCAGCAGCAGCAGCGCTCCTCCACCGCTCCACCCGCTCCGGACTCGGCCAGCCCCGCGACGGTGACGGTGAGTCGTAGCACCAGAGTCCCCGGTCTTCTCCTGTTGGAGGCCGCTCCTCGTTGCGGCCCCAACGACAACGGAAACCCGACGAGAAAAGGTCGGGTCTCCAGTGCAGGGAGTGATTTAAAAAGTTTCCCCCCCCCTCCCACCCCACCCCCGCCCCCCACACACACACCCCAACAAAAAATAACAAAAACTACATATAAACATAGACAAAAAATAATAAAACGCGGACAGACTGCAGAGGCCGCTGCTGACCAGAGTCGTGCCGCCCGCCGGAAATCACGGCACACCAGCTTAGAGTCATAGAGTGATACAGTGTGGAGACAGGCCCTTCGGCCCAACTTGCCCACACCGGCCAACATGCCCCAGCTACACTAGTCCCAGCCTCAACTACCTCCTGTGGCAGCTTGTTCCATACACCCACCACCCTTTGTGTGAAAAAGTCACTCCTCAGATTCCTATGAAATCTTTTCCCCCTAACCCCTTAAACCTATGACCTCTGGTCCTCGATTCACCTACTCCTATTACGCTCCTGCCCGGTCCCTCAGGTCAGCTGGTCAGCTGCTCCTGGAGGTACTGAGGTCTAGTCGGAGGCTCAGAGGGGATAGAGCCTTCTCTGTTGCTGCTCCGGCACTCTGGAACACCCTGCCGTTGCACATCAGACAGGCCCCCTCACTGTCCATCTTCAAATCCAGCGTTAAAACACATTTGTACTCCCTGGCTTTTGACCATGCCTGAGGCTTTGCTTCTGTTTGTGGTGTTTTTGATGTTTCTTTATTTTACATGTCTTTTCCTACTATTTCTTTTGATTGTTATTTTTGGTGTGTATTAACTTTTTTGTCAATGATTAGTGATGTACAGCACTTTGTTGCAGCTATGTTGGTTGTTAAAGTGCTCTATAAATAAAATTATTATTATTATTATTATTACTCTGGGCAAGAGATTCTGGTGATCTTATAGAGGTGGATAAACTCATGTACAAATAGACTCTCTGGATTCTTGGCTCTTCACAATGAATATTTCTTCTCATGCCTTTGTCCTTTAATATTTTAAGAATAGCAGTGTTTGTACTTGGGATGTTGATTAAATGGAAATAACTTTCCTCTGACACTCTCTCGTTCAATTTGTTTGGTTTAGTTTAGGCCATTGTCACGTGTGGCGAGGTTTTGTTGCTGCTAACCAGTCAGCGGAAAAGACTACAATCGAGCCGTCCACAGTGTACAGATACAGGGTAAAGGGAATAATGTTTAGTGCAAGGTCAAGTCCGATCAAGGATAGTCCGAGGGTCACCAATGAGGGAGATAGTAGTTCAGGACCGCTCTCTGGTTGTGGTAGGATGGTTCACTTGCCTGATAACAGCCGGGAAGAAACTGTCCCTGAATCTGGAGGTGTGCGTTTTCACAAGGCCAGCAGCATCATCAAGGACCAGTCTCACCCCGGTCACTCCCTCTTCTCCCCTCTCCCATCGGGCAAAAGGTACAGAACTGAACACAATATTCTAAATGCGGTCTCACCAACGTCTTATACAACTGCAACATGACCTCCCAACGTCTATACAGCTGCTCCTCGACCTAAGATGGGGTTACGTTCCGATTAAGCCATCGAAGTAAAGTCGAAATATTGTAAGTCGAAGCATGGTAAATTGTGGTAAGTCTGTGAGCGGGGAGAGGGGGTGTAGGGGCAGGAGGGAAGGGTGAATCGCGGAGCTTCTGTACGCTATTAGTCAACCACTAAAGGGCCTGTCCCACCTTCACCACCTAATTCACCACCTTTTTTACTCGTGGACATTTTTCATCAGGCTAGAAAAACGCCCCGACCTACGATGCCACGAGTACCTACGACTAACATCACGACCTACCTACGACCTGCTGCGAGAACGAGTCGAGGGCAAACTCGGCAGAGGTGGTGAATTAGGTCATGAAAGTGGGACATGCCCTTAAAGCTGAAGCACATGTAGAAACAAGGTCCTTTTAGACTAACTTCAGCAAGAAGACATGGAAGGCTTAACCAGACACAGGGTCGGAATAAAGTTCGGAGCCACCTCAGCCCGACACGAGGAAGAACGACACAGCGTGGGGAATTGGAACGGCAATGTCGGAATTCCAAATGATGCTCATTTTTGTCCCTGCGTCATGGTTTATTAAAGGTACAGGCAATTCCAATCAGCATCTGTCACTTTCACCGAGTTACCTGTAAAGACCATATTGCCAGAGAAAGTCTTGCTGCTGTATCTGCCTCGCGATAGGATCATAGGAATGGCTTCAGAGTTAGCCCAGCGGACACCAGCCCAGGCGACTACTAACGTGCTAACCACAGAAGCGGATCTACAATTACACATTACAATCGCTCCACACTGTGACATCTCCACTCCGACTGCAACATTTATTATTTGAACTATTGTTTAAGAAAGATGCCGGAAAAATCGAAGGTGGACAAAATTGCTGGAGAAACTCAGCGGGTGAGGCAGCATCTATGGAGCGAAGGACCCGAAACGTCACCTATTCCTTCGCTCCATAGATGCTGCCTCACCCGCTGAGTTTCCAGAAGGGTCATAGAAACATAGAAACATAGAAAATAGGTGCAGGAGGAGGCCATTCGGCCCTTAGAGCCAGCACCACCATTCATTGTGATCATGGCTGATCATCCCCCTATCAATAACCCGTGCCTGCGTTCTCCCCATATCTCTTGACTCCACTAGCCCCGAGAGCTCTATCTAACTCTCTCTGAAATCCATCCAGTGATTTGGCCTCCACTGCGCTCTGTGGCAGGGAATTCCATAAATTCACAACTCTCTGGGTGAAAAGGTTTTTTCTCACCTCAGTCTTTAATGACCTCCCCTTTATTCTAAGACTGTGGCCCCTGGTTCTGGACTCGCCCAGAAGTCTCGACCCGAAACATCACCTATTCCTTCGCTCCGTAGATGCTGCCTCACCCGCTGAGTTTCTCCAGCATTTTTGTCTACCCTTCCTAATCCACTAATGGCCTGTACACTGTGGACGGCTCGATTGTAATCATGGATTGTCTTTCCGCTGACTGGTTAGCACGAGACAAAAGCTTTTCACTGTACCTCGGTACACGGGACAATAAACTAAACACAAACTAATCTAAACCGTCTCCAGCCTTACCTTCAACCCTCTGGCCACTGAAGGACTTTTATTTAATCTGCTGAAAAACAAACATGTTTGGCTGATGTTCCCCACGGGAGATGTGACCAGAGTGATATTTCCACAATAAAGAAATATAATGCATCATGCACGACTGCGCAGCGGGTAGAGTTGCTGCCTCACGGCGCCAGAGACCCGGGTTCGATCCTGACCACGGGTGCTGTCTGTACGGAGTTTGCACGTTCTCCCCGTGACCTGCGTGGGTTTTCTCCGGGTGCTCCAGTTTCCTCCCGCACTCCAAAGACGTGCAGGTTTGTAGGTTAATTGGCTTGGTGTAAATGTAAATTGTCCCCGGTGTGTGTAGGATAGTGTTAAAGCCCCTGTCCCACTGTGCGAGTTCATTCCAAGAGCTCTCCCGTGTTTAAAAAAGATCTAACTCGTGGTAAGCACGGAGAATGAACGTAGCGGGTACGTCGGAGCTCGGGGACGTCTCTTAGCGGCTCGTAACGCTAACAGCAGGTACTCGGGAAGACTCGCTAACGGCAGGTAAGCACGGGAAGACAGGTGAAGATTTTTCAACATGTTGACAAATGTCCACGAGAGCCCAGAGTACCCACGAGCGGCCATTACCGTAAATCTCCGAGTTCGAATCAGGGCAAACTTGGGAAAACTCTTGGAATGAACTCGTACAGTGGGACAGGGCTATTAGTGTGCGGGGGTCGCTTGTCGGCACGGACCTGGTGGGCCGAAGGGCCTGTTTCCGCGCTGTATCACTAAACTAGAATTAACTAAGGAAACATATTGATATATATATATGTGTATTTATAACATATAGACCCTTAAGAAGGGTGTCGACCCGAAACATCACCCATTCCTCTTCTCCAGAGATGCTGCCTGTCCTGCTGAATTACTCCAGATTTTTGTCTCCATCAATGGTTTATGGTGTTAAATGCAGATAAGTTTAGTTTAGATTTGTTTAGAGATACAGCACGGAAACAGGCCCTTCGGCCCACCGACCAGCGATCCCCGCACACTAATACTATCCTACACACACTAGGGACAATTTACAATTTTACCAAAGCCCATTAACTAACAAACCTGCACGTTGTTGGAGTGTGGGAGGAAACCAGAGCACCCGGAGAAAACCCACGCAGGTCACGGGAGGACGTGCAAGACAGCGCCCGTAGTCAGGATTGAACCCGGGTCTCTGGGGCTGTGAGGCAGCAGCTCTACCCGCTGCACCACTGTGCCGCCCTTTAGTACTTGGTGGTAAGTAAGAGGCGGTGCATTTTGAAAGGCGAAATACCAAAAGCCTTCGCAACCACTCCTCTGTAAGATCGCCCCTCACCCTCCTGCCCTCCAAGGAATAGAATCCTAGACTGCCCCAACCTCTCCCTGTAACTCAGGCCCTCTAGTCCTGGCAACAACCTCGTCACCTTCCTGCCTTGCGCCTTGATGTACCACATCACAACCAATGGATGGTGTACCTTTCTCCATTCCTCTCCTCAACGCTCACGGGCCGAGTTCCTGGTTTGCTGTTGGTCAGCGCTTCCCAGATGGTCACCTGGAGGCAAGGAGATGAAATCAGAAACTTATTAAAACCAATCAACATCTAATTAATCAACAGTCAAATCAAACTTCCAGCATCTCCAAACTTAAATTCAGTTTCAGTTTAGTTTATTGCCACCATTATAGGAGTAGGCCATTCGGCCCATCGAGTCCACTCATGGCTGATCTCTGCCTCCTAATCCCATTTTCCTGCCTTCTCCCCATAACCCTTGACATAGAAACATAGAAACATAGAAATTAGGTGCAGGAGTAGAGGCCATTCAGCCCTTCGAGCCTGCACCGCCATTCAATATGATCATGGCTGATCATCCAACTCAGTATCCTGTACCTGCCTTCTCTCCATACCCCCTGATCCCCTTAGCCACAAGGGCCACATCTAAGTCCCTCTTAAATATAGCCAATGAACTGGCCTCGACTACCCTCTGCGGCAGAGAGTTCCAGAGACTCACCACTCTCTGTGTGAAAAAAGTTCTTCTCATCTCGGTTTTAAAGGATTTCCCCCTTATCCTTAAGCTGTGACCCCTTGTCCTGGACTTCCCCAACATCAGGAGCAATCTTCCTGCATCTAGCCTGTCCAACCTCTTAAGAATTTTGTAAGTTTCTATAAGATCCCCTCTCAATCTCCTAAATTCTAGAGAGTATAAACCAAGTCTATCCAGTCTTTCTTCATAAGACAGTCCTGACATCCCAGGAATCAGTCTGGTGAACCTTCCTCTGCACTCCCTCTATGGCAATAATGTCCTTCCTCAGATTTGGAGACCAAAACTGTACGCAATACTCCAGGTGTGGTCTCACCAAGACCCTGTACAACTGCAGTAGAACCTCCCTGCTCCTATACTCAAATCCTTTTGCTATGAAAGCTAACATATCATTCGTTATTACATAACGTAACATACGTTTTAATCAAGAATTTGTCTATCTCTGCCTTAAAAATATCCACTGACTTGGCCTCCACAGCCCTCTGTGGCAATGAGTTCCACAGATTCACCACCGTCTGACTAAAGAAATTCCTCCTCATCTCCTTTTAAAAGCAACCGCCCTTTAATTCTGAGGCTGTGACCTCTAGTCCTAGACTCTCCCACTAGTGGAAACATCCTCTCCACATCCACTCTATCCAGGCCTTTCACTATTCGGTAAGTTTCAATGAGGCCCCCTCATCCATGTGTTCTCACATGTAGTTCCGCCCCCACTCTTCCCCCCCCTCTCCCATCGGGCAAGAGGTACAGAGGTGTGAAAACAGATTCAGAAGGTAGACAAAAATGCTGGAGAAACTCAGCGGGTGAGGCAGCATCTATGGAGCGAAGGAATAGGTGACGTTTCGGGTCGAGACCCTTAAGGGTCTCGACCCGAAACGTCACCTATTCCTTCGCTCCATAGATGCTGCCTCACCCGCTGAGTTTCCAGAAGGGTCTCGACCCGAAACGTCACCTATTCCTTCGCTCCATAGATGCTGCCTCACCCGCTGAGTTTCTCTAGCATTTTTGTCTACCTTCGATTTTTCCAGCATCTGCAGTTCTTTCTTAAACACCTCCAGATTCAGGGACAGTTTCTTCCCGGCTGTTATCAGGCAACTGAATCATCCTACCACAACCAGAGAGCGGTCCTGAACTACTATCTACCTCATTGGAGACCCTCGGACTATCCTTGATCGGACTTTACTGGCTTTACCTTGCACTAAACATATATCCCTTTATCCTGTATCTGTACACTGTGGATGGCTCGATCGTAATCATGTATTGTCTTTCCGCTGACTGGTTAGCACGCAACAAAAGCTTTTCACTGTACCTCGATACACGTGACAATTAACTAAACTGAACTGAACTGATTAGTACGGGTGTCAGAGGTTATGGGGAGAAGGCAGGAGTATGGGGTTAGGAGGGAGAGATAGATCAGCCATGATTGAATGGCGGAGTAGACTTGATGGGCCGAATGGCCTAAATCAACTCCTATCATTTATGACCTTATGTAGTGAAGTGAACGGTGGTCCCCGTGAGGATGAATGCCGCGCTATCTCTACCTGGTCGTACTCCGTTCCCCCGCTTCCAGTAGACTTTGCTGGATGGCAAACTGCAGGAGGTCGTCGTCCTCCTCCCGCAGCGAGTCGCGGTTGGTCCCCACCACCGTGTAGCTCCTGGGCACCTCGAACAGAGCCGGGTCCATGTCACAGCCCCGACACGAAGCTGGCGGCAAAACAACAGCCTCCACTCAGGTAGGGCTACCATGTAGTAGCGTCACATATAGTGTTACACTCATTGTGTATATACATAGATATACACACATACACATAGATATACACACATACACATAGATATACACACACACACATAGATATACACACATACACATAGATATACACACATACACATAGATATACACACATACACATAGATATACACACATACACATAGATATACACACATACACATAGATATACACACATACACATAGATATACACACATATACATAGATATACACACATATACACACATATACATAGATATACACACATATACATAGATACACACACACACACACACACGCACACAGATATATACACACACACATACATAGATATACACACATATACATAGATATACACAAATATACACACATATACATAGATATACACACATATACACACATATACACACACACACACAGGTATACACACACACACACACACACAGATATATATACACACACACACACATATACACACACACATACATAGATATACACACATATACATAGATATACCCACATATACACACACATACATAGATATGTACATATATACACACATATAGATTTACACACATATACACACATACATATATATATACACACACACACACACACATAGATGTATATAATATATACACACACACACATAGATATACACACATATACGCACACATATGTATATAATATATACACACACATATATATACACTCAGATGCGCATATATATAGTGTACAATATATGTATGTAAACACACACACACACACACATACAGATATCACATATGTGTACGTGACTCTATGACTCCATGACTTTAAACAACACATAGAAACAGACAAACATAGACAATAGGTGCCCCCATACCCCCCCCCCCCCCCCGCGTCCCCGTGGTTGAGCCCGTACTCATGGAGCTGGTGCTGGAGATGCTGGAGGTGTCACTGCTGGGAGAGGGGGCCTCGCTAGTGGGGCTAGTCCTGAGCGATGTCACCCGCTCATCACTGCCGTTCAAGTTCCCGAAGGTGATGCGAGCATTCAGGATGTGGAAGATCGGGATCTCTGTGGAAAAGATGAAAATATTTAGGATATGTAGGAATGAACTGCAGATTCTAGTTTTCGTTTTTTAGTTTTACAGATACAGCGCAGAAACAGGCCCTTCGGCCCATCGAGTCCGCGCCGACCAGCGATCCACGCACACTAACACTATCCTACACACACAGCAGGGACAACTTACATTTACACCAAGCCAATTAACCTACAAACCTGCACGTCTTTGGAGAGTGGGAGGAAACCGAAGATCTCGGAGAAAACGCACGCAGGTCACGGGGAGAACGTGCAAACTCCGTACAGACAGCACCCGTAGTCAGGATGGAACCCGGGTCTCTGGCGCTGTGAGGCAGCAGCTCTACCCGCTGTGGAATCGTGCCGCCCTGCATTCCTGCTGGTTTACACCAACAATAAACACAAAATGTTGCAGTAACTCAGCAGGACATCTATCCAGAGATGCTGCCTTGTCCCAACTGAGTTACTCCAGCATTTTGTGTCTTTCTTCAAAAAACTATCCCAGGAATGAGTGGGTTAACATATGACGAGCGTTTGTCGGCACTGGGCCTGTACTCGCTGGAGTTTAGAAGGATGAGAGGGGACCTCATTGGAACGTACAGAATAGTGAAAGGCCCGGATAGAGTGGATGTGGAGAGGATGATTCCACTAGGACCAGATGTCACAGCCTCAGAATTAATGGACGTTCCTTCAGGAATGAGATGAGGAGGGATTTCTTTAGCCAGAGGGCGGTGAATCTGTGGAATCCTTTGCCACAGACGGCTGTGGAGGCCACAAGTCAGTGGATGTTTTTAAGGCAGAGATAGATAGATTCTTGATTAGTGTGGGGTTATGGGGAGAAGGCAGGAGAATGGGGTTGAGAGGGAGAGATAGACCAGCCATGATTGAATGGCGGAGTAGACTTGATGGGCCGAATTCCGCTGCTGGGGGTAATGACCTTATGATCAGGTGACGCTTGGATCAAAGGGTCGACGGTGCTTTCATTGTCACCTGGGCAACGTGGAAACACACAGTGAAATTATTTTCTTGCAGCCAGTCCAGTGGAGTATTGTGGGAGTGGAGGTGTAAACGAGAACTAGCCCAATGTGCCAGTTGCGGGCCGAAGGGCCTGTTTCCGTGATGCACCACTACCTGTACAGGTGTGCGGATATTCACCTTGCTGCACCACTACCTGTACAGGTGTGCGGATATTCACCTTGCTGCACCACTACCTGTACAGGTGTGCGGATATTCACCTTACCTATTTTGACAGGGAACCCTGGCGGCAGGCGCAGGGTGATGAAGTCTCGAAGTTTAGCGAAGAGAGCGTTGCTTATGGCCATGAGGTCGATGATGGGAGCGACCTGGTCTGCCAGCGATAGAGGGTGATCCTCACACAGCCACAGCTTGGCCTTGAACCTTGAACAACACAGGAAGACGGAGATAAGATTACAACGTCATTGTCCTCCGCACGGTGGTGCAGCGGGTAGAGCTGCTGCCTCACAGCGCCAGTGACCCGGGTTCAATCCTGACCACGGGCGCTGTCTGTACAGAGTTTGCACGTTCTCCCCGTGACCTGCGTGGGTTTTCTCCGGGCGCTCCGGTTTCCTCCCACCCGCCAAAGTCGTGCAGGTTTGTAGGTTAAATGGTTTGGTTTCATTGAAAGTTGTCCCTAGTGTGTGTGGGGTAGTGTTAGCGTGCGGGGATCGCTGGCCGGCGCGGACTCGATGGGCCTAAACAGGGGCCGCGGGACGTTTTTGAAAGTGGGGGGGCTGAGTGATCACCGGCCTCGGGGGTGGGTCCCGGTGAGGGAGCAGAGAGACTGGGCAGGGGGAGGGAGGGGGGGGCACAGTTATTATTGGTTGGTGTTGCTTGACCTCCAGAAACTGGGGGATAATACAGGGGGATAATACCCCAACTCAAATAGTGGGGGTACATATCCCCCAAATCCCCCCCCCTCTCTCTCTCTGTCGGGGCCCACTCTTCCCTCCCTTCCGCTCGGCAGCCAATCACAGCGCTTCGTTCACTGCCCACATCTCGACTGTGAACCACGCCGTTGAGCGGAGGTGGGGCGGGGGGAGGGGGGGGGGGGGGTTTGGGGGGGGGAGAGAGGGGGGGGGGGGGGGGGGTTTGGGGGGGGGGGGGTTTGGGGGGCAGTCGGTTTCCGCCAGGGCAGGTCGTGGTGTTTCCGCGTTCACTGTGGGCTCGTCCTGAGATTCTGGATGGAGCTGGTCCTCAGAAGAAGAGAATAATACGCCTGCGGGCCGGATAATTTTGGGTTATGAAGCGCGTCTCGCTAAAAAAGTGGAGGGGCTGCAGCCCCCACCGGCCCCCCTCACCCCCCCCCCCCAGTTCCGCAGCCCATGCAAAGGGCCTGTTTCCGCACTGTATCTCTAAACTAAACTAAACTAATTAACAAAATTCATTGCGATTAATGAGATGTATTTTCTCCAAGTGGGGAAGCCAATTCTGTGGCGATATCAGGACGAACATAAACTTGCTGGGATAAATGTTTAATTGGATCAAGTTCACGAGCGTGAAACCAAACTCCAGATGTTGCTGCATCATCTCAAATATCAGCTTTGTTTTTCACATGTCCACACATCTGTCTACGCGGTGTGTAAACATCTGTCCACAAGGTGTGTAAACATCTGTCCGCGAGGTGTGTAAACATCTGTCCGCACGGTGTATAAACATCTGTCCACGAGGTGTCCACGAGGTGTGTAAACATCTGTCCGTGCGGTGTGTAAACATCTGTCCGTGCGGTGTGTAAACATCTGTCCGTGCGGTGTGTAAACATCTGTCCGCACGGTGTGTAAACATCTGTCCGCGAGGTGTGTAAACATCTGTCCTCACGGTGTATAAACATCTGTCCACGAGGTGTGTAAACATCTGTCCGCACGGTGGTAAACATCTGCCCACGCGGTGTGTAAACATCTGTCCGTGAGGTGTGTAAACATCTGTCCACACGGTGTGTAAACATCTGTCCACGGAGGTGTGTAAACATCTGTCCACGAGGTGTGTAAACATCTGTCCGTGCGTGTGTAAACATCTGTCCACGAGGTGTGTAAACATCTGTCCGCACGGTGTATAAACATCTGTCCACGAGGTGTGTAAACATCTGTCCACGGGGTGTGTAAACATCTGTCCGTGCGGTGTGTAAACATCTGTCCGTGCGGTGTGTAAACATCTGTCCACGAGGTGTGTAAACATCTGTCCGCACGGTGTATAAACATCTGTCCACGAGATGTGTAAACATCTGTCCACAAGGTGTGTAAACATCTGTCCTCACGGTGTTTAAACTTTAAACAGTCTGAAGGAAATTCCCAACCAGACGGAGAAATGTCAATGTGAGAGACTCAAGACTCACGGTGGTGCAGCGGGTAGAGCTGCTGCCTCACAGCGCTGGAGACCCGGGTGTTGTCGGTACGGAGTTTGCACGTTCTCCCCGTGACCTGTGTGGGTTTTCTCCGGGCGCTCCGGTTTCCTCCCACACTCCATAGGCGTGCAGGTTTGCAGGCTAATTGGCTTGGTGTAAATTATAAATTGTCCCTAGTGTGTGTGTAGGGTAGTGTTAGTGTGCGGGGATCGCTGGTCGGCACGGACTCGGTGGGCCGAAGGGCCTGTTTCCGCGCTGTATTTCTGAACATACATGGCCGCGACTCTTGACTCACTTCTGCGTTTTGGTGGTGAGTTCCATGGGCCGCCCAATGTCACGGCTTCCCAGGTCAAAGTTGGGTTGAAGTATTCCTCTGGTGTAATGGACGTGGGGTTGGTGTTACTGAATGTCTGGGTGATGTAGGCCTGCAACACACAACAACAAACACAACTAGACTAACTCACGTGTACGAGGTACAGTGACACGCTTCTGTTGCACGCTAACCAGTCAGCGGAAAGACAACACATGATTACAATCGAGCCGTCCACAGTGTACAGTACATGTTAAGGGAATAACAATTAGTGCAAGGCAAAGCCAGCAAAGTCCGATCCAGGATAGTTTTCTGATGGACTGGTCATTGATTGAACAATATCACGCAACATCATAACATTCACGAGGATGTTGCCAGGACTAGAGGGTGTGAGCTACAGGGAGAGGTTGAGTAGGCTGGGTCTCTATTCCATGGAGCGCAGGAGGATGAGGGGTAATCTTATAGAGGTGTACAAATCATGAGAGGAATAGATCGGGTAGATGCACAGAGTCTCTTGCCCAGAGTAGGGGAATCGAGGACCGGAGGACACAGGTTTATAGATCTGGACGGGTACTTTTTCACACACAGGGTGGTGGGTGTATGGAACGAGCTGTCAGTGGAGGTAGTTGAGGCTGGGACTATCCCAAAGTTTAAGAAATATTTAGATGGGTACATGGATAGGACAGGCTTAGAGGGATATGGACCAAACGCAGGCACGTGGGACTAGTGTAGATGGGGCATATGGGCGGTGTGGGCAAGTTGGCCGAAGGGCCTGTGACTCCGTGTAATCTAAAGTATTATCAGGCTCACATGTAAATTGAAAGTTTGTGTGGATAAATAGAATTGTAATATAGAAACTTATAGAAACTTATAGAAAGGGGTTGGACAGGCTAGATGCAGGAAGATTGTTTCCCGATGTCGGGGAAGTCCAGAACAAGGGTCACAGTTTAAGGATAAGGGGGAAGTCTTTTAGGACCGAGATGAGAAAAGGTTCTACTGCAGTTGTACAGGGTCTTGGTGAGACCACACCTGGAGTATTGCGTACAGTTTTGGTCTCCTAATCTGAGGAAAGACATTCTCGCCATAGAGGGAGTACAGAGAAGGTTCACCAGACTGATTCCTGGGATGTCAGGACTTTCATATGAAGAAAGACTGGATAGACTCGGTTTGTACTCGCTAGAATTTAGAAGATTGAGGGGGATCTTATAGAAACTTACAAAATCGTAAGGGGTTGGACAGGCTAGATGCAGGAAGATTGTTCCCGATGTTGGGGAAGTCCAGAACAAGGGGTCACAGTTCAAGGATAAGGGGAAATCTTTTAGGACCGAGATGAGAAAAACATTGGTGAATCTCTGGAACTCTCTGCCACAGAAGGTAGTTGAGGCCACAGTTCATTGGCTATATTTAAGAGGGAGTTAGATGTGGCCCTTGTGGCTAAAGGGATCAGGGGATATGGAGAGAAGGCAGGTACAGGAACTGAGTTGGATGATCAGCCATGATCATATTGAATGGCGAATGGTGCAGGCTCGAAGGGCCGAAAGGCCTACTCCTGCACCTATTGTCTATGTTTCTATGTTTCAATGTAATGATTTGATTAAAATGTTCGTGTAAATCGTAAAACCAGTTTTCTTTTGTTTAGTTGATTAGTTCAGGCTTCAGGGTTGTGGGGAGAATGGGGTTTGAGAGATAGATCAGCCATGATGGGCCGAATGGCCAAATTCTGCTCCTAGCGCATGATCCATACATGATGGGCTGAATGGCGAAATTCTGCTCCTAGTGCTGATGATGGCTGAAGCGCCAGTTTCAAGGGCAGTGTGGATGAATTTACGGGGGATTGGCCGTGCCTGGTGTATCGAGTACAACACTGACTGAAGCTGAGGAGACGGCCATCGTTACCCACCCCGTTGTGTGTTCCCACATGCTGCTCCGCGATGCCCAGGAACGACTGCAGTGGAGTCTTGCTTCCTGCAAATACAAAGAGTTTCCTTCAGTCTCGCTGTGAGTTCCATCACTGATTACACCCGCTCCAGTCTGCATCCACAAGCTCCAGGAACAGAATGAGGCCATTTAGCCCATCAAGCCTTCTCCGCCATTCAATCTGCCTCCCACCTCCTAACCCCATTCTCCTGCCTTCTCCCATAACCCCTGACACCCGTACTAATGAAACATAGAGCTCGGCAGCATGGAACAGGCCCTTCGGCCCAACTTGCCCATGCTGACTAAGTTAGCATGCTGGGCTAGTCCCATTTGCCTGTATTTGGCCCATATCCCTCTAAACTCTTCCTACACATACATCTGTCCAAATGTCTTATAAAGTAGACAAAAGTTCTGGAGAAACTCAGCGGGTGCAGCAGCATCTATGGAGCGAAGGAAATAGGCAACCTAGTGAAGGAAATAGGCAACGTTTCGGGCCGAATCCCTTGGGAAATAGGCAAACGTTTCGGGGCCGAATCCCTTGGGAAATAGGTAAAGTTTCGGCGAAACCCCTTGGGTTTCGGCCCGAACGTTGCCTATTTCCTTCGCTCCATAGATGCTGCTGCACCCGCTGAGTTTCTCCAGCATTTTTGTCTACCTTCGATTTTCCAGCATCTGCAGTTCCTTCTTAAACATTATATCTGCTTCCTCTGGCAGCTCGTTCCAGATATGGACTACCCTCTGAGTGAAAAAGTTGCCCCTCAGGCCCCTTCTAAAATCTCTACCTTCTCACCATAAGCCTGTGCCCTCTAGTTTTAGAATCCTCTACCTTGGGGAGAACTGTGCCCCTCTTGGTCCAGCAGGGCCTGTGAACGCTGCACGGCACAAACCTCGACAACTGTGACCTGCAGCAGACTGCCTCCTTGTACAGAGAGAGGTCTCTGCTCTATCTGGCTTGAGGTCTATGGTTATTAATCTAATGAGGGCTTTTTATTATCATATTTATCTGTGTGTTATTGCATTTATGGGCTCGTGAACACAGAGAGTGATGAATCTGTGGAATTCTCTGCCACAGAAGGTAGTCGAGGCCACACAGTTCATTGGCTATATTTAAGAGGGAGTTAGATGTGGCCCTTGTGGCTAAAGGGATCAGAGGGTATGGAGAGAAGGCAGGTACAGGATACTGAGTTGGATGATCAGCCGTGATCATATTGAATGGCGAATGGTGCGGGCTCGAAGGGCCGAATGGCCTCTACTCCTGCACCTATTGTCTATGTTTCTATGTTTCTATGTTAATCTACTGCAAGGAAGAATGACACTGTTCTGTTGTGGGTACATCCAACAATTAAACCCCCTCTCTCTCTCTCCCTCCCTCGTCCTGTCTCTCCTCAATTCAATTTTCAATTTAAAAACTTTATTGGCATGATAAAAAAACATTGTTATATTGCCAAAGTATAAAACATGACATACATGTTTAAATGCATCAGTATAAATACAAGTATACGGTGCATGGATAGATATGTCCCTGTACATAAACTTGCAATAGGCCTATAGACCTTTATTGATGCTACACGTTCTTGCAGCTGTAAGCAGTACAACACAATAGCAAGTTTAGCAATTCAATATTCATTTCTTAATGTTAGTTAATGTTGATTAGTGTGTGCGTACATATGTGCATAGTTGGTCATTCACCGTCTCTCAGATTATGTCATGCTGTTACGTTTTGTGCACCAAGATGTGCCGTATTTCCTTCGCCAAGGATCATTCTTAGTTTTGATAAATCATCTAGTTCTTTATAATCAGGGGTTGCCAGACTGAGTTTGTCAAAGTACGCTTTCCTTGTTTTGTCAAATTTTTACCATTTTAGGAGGAAGTGCATCTCTGTATCTCTCTCTCTCTCTCTCCCTGTCCCTCTGTCCCTCTCTGTCCCCCTCTCTCTCTCTCTCTCTCCCTGTCTCTCTGTCTCTCTGTCCCTCTCTCTCTCTCTTCTCTCTCCTCCCTCCCTCTCTCCTTGTCCTCTTCAATAAGATGTACCTCACCTCAAAGAGAAACCAACATCGAGCTAAGGTGGGATCACTTGCCTTCAGACCCAATTCTGATGATATTTTCTACTTAACAAAAACATAGAAACATAGAAATTAGGTGCAGGAGTAGAGGCCATTCGGCCCTCGAGCCTGCACCGCCATTCAATATGATCATGGCTGATCATCCAACTCAGTATCCTGTACCTGCCTTCTCTCCATACCCTCTGATCCCTTTAGCCACAAGGGCCACATCTAACTCCCTCTTAAATATAGCAATGAACTGGCCTCAACTACCCTCTGTGGCAGAGAGTTCCAGAGATTCACCACTCTCTGTGTGAAAAAAGTTCTTCTCATCTCGGTTTTAAAGGATTTCCCCTTTATCCTTAAGCAGTGACCCCTTGTCCTGGACTTCCCCAACATCGGGAACAATCTTCCTGCATCTAGCTGGAAAACAAAGTATGAAAATGGATTTCACGCAACCTGTCCCTCGGTTCACGTGACAATAAACTAAACTAAACTAAAGCCTAAAGTAATGTCTCAGTGTAATTAATCAACTGTTCAATGTAACCGCTGTTTACTCCACAGAGCCATCAGCTGTCAACATTGCATCATTTTCTGCATGGTCGCTAATCTTTCACAAACTGCATCGCCCTGTTCAACATCTCCTTGCTGCCGCTCAGGTTGGCAGCTTGTTTTAGCTTGAATGAGTTTAACGGAGAAGTCAGTGCCTGCCAGATGCCAGTTTCACCCCAGTCACTCCCTCTTCTCCCCTCTCCCCATCGGGCAAGAGGTACAGAAGTGTGAAAACAAACGCACACCTCCAGATTCAGGACAGTTCTTTCCTGGCAATTATCAGGCAACTGAATCGTCCTACCACAACTAGAGAGCGGTCCTGAACTACTATCTACCTCATTGGTGACCCTCGGGACTATCTTGATCGGATTTTGCTGGCTTTACCTTGCACTGAACGTTATTCCCTTATCATGTATCTGTACACTGTGACAATAAATAACTAACAGATTGGATCCAACAGCAAAGGAAACCACATCATTGTAACAACTGTTGTGTTTTGTGTCCAGATACAGTCCCTGGCAACAGCGGGTAGAGTTGCTGCCTCACAGCACCAGAGACCCGGGTTCCATCCTGAACTACGGGCGCTGTCTGTACGGAGTTTGCACGTTCTCCCCGTGACCTGCGTGGGTTTTCTCCAGGTGCTCCGGTTTCCTCCCACACTCCAAAGACGTCCAGGTGTGTAGGTTAATTGGCTCGGTATAATTGAAGTTTGCCCTCGTGTGTGTGTAGGGTAGTGTTAGTGTGCGGGGGTCGCTGGTCGGCACGGACTCGTGGGCCGAAGGGCCGTTTTCTGCGCTGTATCTCTAAACTAAACTAAACTAAACTAAACAAGCAATGTCATGCATTATGTTTTGGAATGAATTAGAAAATAATAGACTTAAAGTGCTGGAGTAACTCAGCGGGTCAGGCAGCATCTGTGGTGAACATGGATAGGTGACGTTTCACAGAGTGCTGGAGTAACTCAGCGGGTCAGGCAGCATCTGTGGAGAACATGGATAGGTGACGTTCACAGAGTGCTGGAGTAACTCAGGGGTCAGGCAGCATCTGTGGAGAACATGGATAGGTGACGTTTCACAGAGGGCTGGAGTAACTCAGCGGGTCAGGCAGCATCTATGGAGCTAAGGAAATAGGCAACGTTTCGGGCCGAAACCCTTCCGGGTTTCGGCCCGAAACGTTGCCTATTTCCATAAGGATTTCGGCCCCGAAAAGTTGCATATTTCCTTAGCTCCCATAGATGCTGCTGCACCATAACTCAGCGGGTCAGGCAGCATCTGTGGAGAACATGGATAGGTGACGTTTCACAGAGTGCAGGAGAAACTCAGCGGGTCAGGCAGCATCTGTGGAGAATATGGTCTTGGTCCTTCTTCAGACTTGAAGATAGGGTCCTGAGCTGAAACGTCACCTATACTTTCCTCTAACCCCATTCTCCTACCTTCTCCTCACAACCCTTGACATGTCTACATGTCCGTGCCGACCAGCGATCCCCGCACGCTAACACTATCCTACACACTCACTGGGGACAATTTACATTTACACCAAGACAATTAACCTACAAACCTGCACGTCTTTGGAGTGTGGGAGGAAACCGGAGCACCCGGAGAAAACCCACGCAGGTCACGGGGTGAACGTGCAAACTCCGTACAGACAGCGCCCGTAGTCAGGATCGAACCCGGGTCACTGGCGCTGTGAGGCAGCAACTCTACCGCTGCGCCACCGTAGCTGGGACACATGGCAATAAAACACTCTTGACTCTTGAAAGAAAGACAAGGGCCTGTCCCACTTACGCGGTTTGTCCTGCGATTGCCGGCACCCGTCATGGTCGCAGCAGGTCGCCAAAAATGTTCAACGTGTTGAAAATCCAGCGGTGACCAGAACAAGGCACGACTACATCACGACCGTACAGGCATCACCCGCCACTCGCGTAAGTGGGACAGGCCCTTTAGAAAACTTTACAGTGGAAACTCCAAAAGGACAGAGTCTGGTCAAGCAGCAACTAATACACAGACTCTAGATCTGACCCACAGCTTGTACCCTGGGCATTGGAACACAAGCACGCATTACACACAGATCAATAATCTGTGATAGATTAGTGTAGGAACTAAACAAGATGGGATATGATTGAGGGGCCTGGGGTTTAAATGAAACTTTCATGGAGCAAAGTTTGTTCCAATATTATTATCCCTGAAGGGATTTGGTGTCAATGGAGGTTCCACTGTTGTAAACGTCTTCAGCGGTCACTGTGAGAATGGAAGTCAATATAAAACCACGTTACTTTGGGTCTTCACGCTGGCGGGAGGCATGGCTGGATGTTGGGCCAACAGCTGGACACTGATGGAGCCGCGTTGTGGCATCGCAGACTCACACCTTGGAACAACCGGAGACAAACACAGGCTGGGCTTGAATGTACCGAGTGGCCGAGAGTCACCCAGCCCACCCAGAGAACAAACCCCAAACGCACGCACGCACGCACGCACGCAGACTTCACCCAGGGATTAGAGGGTTCAGCCCAGGGTAGAGGATGCAGGTTGGAGGGTTTAGAGGATACAGGGATGAAGCAGCCGAGAGTCACCAGCCCACCCCCCCACCCAGAGAACAAACCCAAACGCACGCACGCACACAGGATGGGGGGTGCATGGATTAGCGGTTTTAGCCAGGGTAGGTGAAGCAGAATTAGAGGGTTTAGCTAGAGTAGGTGAAGCAGGAATTAGAGGGTTCAGCCAGGGTTGAGGATGCAGGAATTAGAGGGTTTAGCTGGAGTAGAGGATGCAGGTATTAGAGGGTAAACCTAGAGGAATCATGACCAACAAGGTTTATTCAGGGTGGGGGATCGCCACAAAATGCTGGAGTAACTCAGCGGGACAGGCAGCATCTGTGGAGAGAAGGAACGGGTGACGTTTCAGGTCGAGACCCTTCTTGACACCTGTCCTCCTGAGCTACTCCAACGCCTGCACCCAGGGTCGGGCATCAGGAAGCAGAGGGCACAGGTTTAAGGTGAGAGGGGAAAGAGCTAATAGGAACCAGAGGGGCAGCTTTATCCCACAGAGGGTGGTGAGTGCATGGAGCGAGCTGCCAGAGGAGGTAGTTGAAGCTGGGACTATAATACCATGTGTAAGACATTTGAACGGGTACATGGATAGGACAGGTTTGAAGGGATATGGGCCAAACGCAGGCAGGTGCGATGGAATTAGATGGGGCATGTTGGTTAGTGGGTATTTTTAAGGCAGAAATAGATTCTTGATTAGTACGGGTGTCTGGGGTTATGGGGAGAAGGCAGGAGAATGGGGTTAGGAGGGAGAGATAGATCAGCCATGATTGAATGGCGGAGTAGACTAGATGGACCGAATGGCCTAATTCTGCTCCTATCGCTTATGACCTTATGCTGCCCCAATCCTGGCAAAGATATCTTCCTCAATAAATATCTGCTTCTGGGTCAGAGATCTGTGACTTCATTAAAATGTTATCATCTCGTCCACAGCCAGCAATGGACCATTGTGGGCTCCACCTGGCCTTGGTCATCAATGCCGGCTCTGATGTGTTCTGAACCTTTCATATCTCTAGTGTCCCTTCCCCTGAGTCTCAGTCTGAAGAAGGGTCTCGACCCGAAACGTCACCATTTCCTTCTCTCCAGAGATGCTGTCTGTCCCGCTGAGTTACTCCAACATTTTGCGTCTGTATTCGGTGTAAACCAGCGTCTGCAGTTCCTTCTTGAGATCCCAAACCATGACTTTTTCTGCTTTCTCCTCCTGACTTACAAGGATGTTGCCAGGACTAGAGGGTGTGAGCTACAGGGAGAGGTTGAGTCGGCTGGGTCTCTATTCCATGGAGCGCAGGAGGATGAGGGGTGATCTTATAGAGGTGTACAAAACCATGAGAGGTGCAGGTGAATCAAGGACCGGAGGACACGGGATCAAGGTGAAGGGGGAAAAGATTTGAGGGGTAACTTTATCACACAAAGGGCGGTGGGTGGATGGAACAAGCTGCCGGAGCAGGTAGTTGAGGCTGGGACTATCCCAACGTTTAGGAAACAATTGGGCAGGTACATGGATAGGACAGGATTGGAGGGATATGGACCAAACGCAGGCAGTGGGACTAGTGTAGCTTGGACATGTGAGCAGTGTGGGTACGTTGGGCTGAAGGGCCTGTTTCCACACTGGATCACTCTGTGACTCTGTGTGTTTCATGGTTCATTGATTTCCTCAGTCTGGCCTGCTTCATAATACCACAGACAGTTCTTCTAACTCTGACTGGTCATTGATTGCACAAGATCTTCCCCAACTAACCACGAACAGGGGATAGTTGTCCACCCCTTTATCACTTCCAAGACCGCACGTTTTATTTTATTTTTTTGTCTGGTGGTCATTTACAATATCTGAACCAAACACAGAGTGCTGGAGTAACTCAGCGTGTCAGGCAGCATCTGTGGAGGAACATGGATAGGTGACGTTTCACAGAGTGCTGGAGTAACTCAGCGGGTCAGGCAGCATCTGTGGAGCTAAGGAAATAGGCAACGTTTCAGGCCGAAACCCGTAAGGGTTTCGGCCCGAAACGTTGCCTATTTCCATAAGGATTTCGGCCTCGAACGTTGCCTATTTCCTTCGCTCCATAGATGCTGCTGCACCATAACTCAGCGGGACAGGCAGCATCTGTGGGGAACATGGATAGGTGACGTTTCACAGAGTGCTGGAGTAACTCAGCGGGTCCAGGCAGCATCTGTGGGGAACATGGATAGGTGACGTTTCACAGAGTGCTGGAGTAACTCAGCGGGGACAGCAGCATCTGTGGAGAACATGGATAGGTGACGTTTCACAGAGTGCTGGAGTAACTCAGCGGGACAGGCAGCATCTGTGGAGAACATGGATAGGTGACGTTTCACAGAGTGCTGGAGTAACTCAGCAGGTCAGGCAGCATCTGTGGAGAACATGGATAGGTGCCGTTTCGGTTCGACACTTCTTCAGGCTGAGAAACAAAGGGTCCTGCCCCATAACATTTTCTACCCATTACCCTCCACAGATGCTGCCTGACCCGCTGAGTTACTCCAGCACTCTGTGAAACGTCACCTATCCATGTTCTCACAGATGCTGCCTGACCGCTGAGTTACTCCAGCACTCTGTGAAACGTCACCTATCCATGTTCTCCACAGATGCTGCCTGACCTGCTGAGTTACTCCAGCACTTGGTGCTTTGCTCCAGATTCCAGTATCTGCAGTTACTTGAGCCTCCTCCCATACATGCGGCACACCGGTGGTGCAGCGGGTAGAGCTGCTGCCTCACAGCGCCAGAGACCCGGGTTCGATCCTGACTACGGGTGCTGTCTGTACGGAGTTTGCACGTTCTCCCCGTGACCTGCGTGGGTTTCATCCAATACCTTCGTTTCCTCCCACACTCCAAAGCCGTGCAGGTTTGTAGGTTAAGTGGCTCAGAATAAATGTAAATTGTCCCCAGTGTGTGTAGGATAGTGTTAGTGTGCGGGGGTCGCTGGTCGGTGTGGACTCGGTGGGCCGAAGGGCCTGTTTCGTGCTGGATATCTAAACTAAACTAAGCTTGTTTGGGATGGTGAGTTTGATGTCTTACGATCTTGATGTTGAAGTAACCCTGTGGTGAATGTTATTTAGTTGATGCTCGGTGAAGTTTGTGGGCAACGGGATTGGTCAGCTTGGTCTGGATAAGATCATGCAAGATTACTGTATCATTGGAATGGGAGTTGAAGGAACAGTATTATAGCATGCAAAGCCTTGTTCACCCCCCTACCCCTCCCCCGACCCCCCACCCCCCACCCCCAACACCTCCCCCTCACCCCCATCCCCCACCACCCTCCACCCCTCCCCCAGCATCAACAGTGCCCAAATACAAACGTTGGTGAATTAACCAATTGTCTGAAGAAGGGTCTCGACCCGAAACGTTGCCTATTTCCTTCGCTCCATAGATGCTGCCTCACCCGCTGAGTTTCTCTCAGCATTTTTGTCTACTTTTTGATTTTTCCAGCATCTGCAGTTCCTTCTTAAACATCGTTAACCAATTGTAAATAGTTATCTTCCCATCACTGACTTAATTAGTTCATAAGTGATAGGAGCAGAATTAGGCCATTCGGCCCATCGAGTCTACTCCGCCATTCAATGATGGCTGATCTATCTCTCCCTCTCAACCCCATTTCCTGCTTCTCCCCATAACCCCGACACCCTGCACTAATCAAGAATCTATCCATGTCTGCCATCAATACCCATTGACTTGGCCTCCATCGCCGTCTGTGGCAAGGTTCAGTAGCTCTGCTGCTGACTGGGGTCCATTCAGTCCACCACTTCCCTGCTATCCACGTGGTGACGTCACTAACACCCGCTCCCTGCTCCACCTGCGGCCCCTGGACTCAGCGTGCCGGCCTCTCACCTTTGCTCTTGCCCTTGTTCTGGTCTGATAGGTGTTCTGTCCTTGTTCTGCTCACCAGTTCCACGTTGGAAGCTCCGTAAACCTGGGTGAGGTACAGGAGAGAACATGGGTGCGTGTGACACAGACAGACACCGTGCCGTATAGACCCACACAGACTCTTGCCCACAGGAGGGAATCGAGGACCAGAGGACATACTGGAGGTTCAAGGTGAAGGCAAAACAATTTAGTAGGAATCTGAGTGGTAACTTTTCCACACAGAGGGTGGTGGGTGTATGGAACGAGCTGCCGGAGGAGGTTGCTGTGGCTGGGACTATCCCAACATTTAAGAAACATTTGGACAGATACATGGATAGGACAGGCTTGGAGGGATATGGACCAAGCGCAGGCAAGTGGTACTAGTGTAGCTGGGACATGTTGCGGTGTGGGCAAGTTGGGCTGAAGGGCCTGTTTCCACACTGTATCTTTCTATGACTAGTGTAGCTGGGGCATGTTGGCTAGTATGGGCAGGTTGGGTTGAAGGGCCTGTTTCCACACTGGTCTGAACAAAGTGTCTGAGGTCTGTTGTTCCGTCTAGAAACCAGTTGCAGATGGAGTTCAGTTTGTTGTGTGTATATATTCCATATAAAAGAGAGAGGGAGAGAGCGAGAGAGAGAGAGACAGAGAGAGAGTGTAAGTGAGAATGTCACTGCTGTGTTTGGTGACACATGACAATAAGACCCTCCTGCCCCTCGCGGTCCACGGCATCACCATCACCATCATCATCATCACCATCATCATCATCATCATCACCATCACCATCACCATCATCACCACCATCATCATCATCACCATCACCACCACCTTCATCACCATCATCATCATCATCATCACCATCATCACCATCACCATCATCATCACCACCACCATCATCACCATCATCATCGCTGCGTGTTCTTTACCTTGGACTCGTATCCGTTTATGGTTTCAGTTCCTCACTTCTCCATCCCAAGATTCCAGATTTATTTCTGTGAAGGAAACACCAGAAAGTAGGGCAGTGTTGGCCATGGTGATGGGCACATCGCAATTACCCGGCGTTTAGAGAACGGATCAATGATCCAGAGCGACAGAAACATGGCCTCAAATGAGGTGAGAGAAGGTACTAATCCTCTTAATGCTGGAGCAACAAGTAATGGAACCTCCTCTGGCAAGAGTTCCAGCGACAATCTTGAACCAGTTCTGATGGTTGGTTTACATTTAACATTTATTTTCATGTCGTCTCTGTACAACAAACATACAAGTAATTTCTTCACTATAACTAAGGGGCACAGAGTGCTGGAGTACTCAGCCGATCACAGTCATAGAGTGATACAGTGTGGAAACAGGCCCTTCAGCCCAACTTGCCCACACCAGCCAACATGTCCCAGCTACACTAGTCCCACCTGCCTATGTTTGGCCTATCTCCTCCAAACCTGTCCTATTTATGTACCTGTCTAACTGTTTCTTATACGTTGGGATAGTCCCAGCCTCAACTACCTCCTCTGGCAGCTCGTCCATACACCCACCGCCCTTTGTATCAAAATGTTACCCCCTCAGATTCCTATTAAATCTTTTCCCCTTCACCTTGAGCCGACGTCCTCTGGTCTCAATTCCCCTACCTGACTATTCCTCTCATGATATCATAGGTCAGGCAGCATCTGTGGGAGAACATGGAGAGGTGACATTTCTAGTCGAGACCCTCCTTCAGACAGAGTCCCCGACCCGAAACGTCACCTCTCCGTGTTCTCCACAGATGCTGCCCTGACCGCTGAGTTACTCCAGCACTCTGTGAAATGTCACCTATCCATGTTCTCCACAGATGCTGCCTGACCCGCTGAGTTATGGTGCAGCAGCATCTATGGAGCGAAGGAAATAGGCAATGTTTCGGGGCCGAAACCCTTCTGGAAATAGGCAACGTTTCGGGCCGAAACGTTGCCTATTTCCTTAGCTCCATAGATGCTGCCTGACCCGCTGAGTTACTCCAGCATTTGTGTCTGTTTTTGCCGGAATGCTACTTGGATTAGAGGGTGTATCTACCAGGAGAAGACGGGCAGACATGGATTGTTTTCTCTGGAAAGTCAGAGGCTGAGGGGAGAGACTGGATAGAAGTTTCTAGAACGATCACGGGGCATAGATTGGGTAGACAGGCAGAACCTTTTCCCCAAATACTAGAGTGCGGAGCTTGAGGCAAGAAGGCAAACGGGCAAAGTTTACCGCAGGTGTGCGGGGCAATTGTTTATTACACAGAGGGTGGTGGGTGCCTGGAACTCACTGCCAGGGGCGGTGGTGGAGGCAGATTTGATAGCGGTGTTTTAAGAGGCTTTTGGACAGGCAGGTGGATATGCAGGGAATGGAGGGATACAGATCACGTGCGGACAGAGCAGGTTAGTGGCCCCATTGCAGAAGTGTCCACTTCGTGGGGCTGAGCTAATTCTGCTGTCTCCATCATCTACTGCCACTAGCGATGGCTCCCACTGATTGTCGCCGGAAGCTCGTGTCATTTTCAAGACGGACAATGACAGCGAGGTCAACATTTGCAACATGGAAGATGGACACGAAAGGAGACGAAGAGGTGATTAGTTCATCTAGGCATCATGTTCTTAAGGGGTTGGACAGGCTAGATGCAGGAAGATTGTTCCCGATGTTGGGGAATTCCAGGACAAGGGGTCACAGCTTAAGGATAAGGGGGAAATCTTTTAGGACCGAGATGAGAAAATCATTTTTCACACAGAGAGTGGTGAATCTGTGGAACTCTCTGCCACAGAAGGTAGTTGAGGCCACAGTTCATTGGCTATATTTAAGAGGGAGTTAGATGTGGCCCTTGTGGCTAAAGGGATCAGGGGGTATGGAGAGAAGGCAGGTACAGGATACTGAGTTGGATGATCAGCCATGATCATATTGAATGACGGTGCAGGCTCGAAGGGCCGAATGGCCTACTCCTGCACCTATTGTCCATGTTTCTATGTTCGGCATGGACATTGTGGGCTGAAGGGCCTGCTCCTGTACTACACCATGCTCTCTCCTCTATATATATTATTTACAGAGCCCTGTGTATCCATCATTGTGTTGTGTTGCTACAAGTAAGAATGTCACTGTTGTATCTGGGATACGTGACAATAATACACTCTCAGCTACAGTGGATGGAACAGGCCTGGATAGAGGGGATGTGGAGAGGATGTTTCCAGTAGTGGGAGAGTCTAGGACCAGAGGGCACAGCCTCAGAATTAAAGGACGTTCTTTTAGGAAGGAGATGAGAAGGAATTTCTTTAGTCAGAGGGTGGTGAATCTGTGGAATTCTTTGCCATAGACGGCTGTGGAGGCCAAGTCAATGGATATATTTAAGGCAGAGATTCAGATTCAGATTCAGATTCAATTTTAATTGTCATTGTCAGTGTACAGTACAGAGACAACGAAATGCATTTAGCATCTCCCTGGAAGAGCGACATAGCAAACGATTTGAATAAATAATAATAAGTGTCCGAGATAGATAGATTCTTGATTACTACGGGTGCCAGGGGTTATGGGGAGAAGGCAGGAGAATGGGGTTAGGAGGGAGAGATAGATCAGCCATGATAGAATAGTGGAGTAGACCTGATGGGCCGAATGGCCTAATTCTACTGCTAGCGGTGGATGCAGCGTTACCTTTCGAAGGCGATGTTCTTGGTGTCCAGCTGGGTGGTGACGATGGGCATGGTCAGGCGGTTGGCCACCTGCTCCTCGGAGGGCTGCAGGGCACCCAGCAGCATCTCATGGTCAAAGTTGGCCAGCGACAGGGTCTCCGAGTAGACCATCTGCCGGTCGTGGTCAATCTCCATCACCACAGCGCAGTTATCTAAAGAGAGCAGAAAGGATGGAGCCATCTTCGTCATTCAAACTGTGAAAACGCACACCTCCAGATAGATGCGTAGAGTGTAGAGACATGTCCATCACCCAACTTGCCCACACCGACCAACATTCCCCATCTACACCACTGTAGTTTAGTTTACATTAGTCTAGGTCAGTTTAGTCTAGGTTAGTCTAGTTTATTTTAGTTTAGCTTGGTGAGTTTTGGGATGCAGCAAGGAAACAGGCCAATCGGCCCAACTTGCCCACACCGACCAACATTCCCCATCTGTACTAGTTCATAAGTTCATGTGATACGAGTAGAATT
>JAWMAR010000049.1:1490869-1495231 GCA_036785375.1 Leucoraja ocellata | reverse complement strand
CTTAAAAAAAAAAAATCTCTTTCCTCACAACGAAGATGCAATTTTTTCCGTATCGTATCTCCGTCCGCTCTGTGGCCTAACATCGTGGGGCTGGGGATCGTCCTTCGGGGGACTCCAACTGCGGGAACATCGATGCCCCGCGGGAGAAAACGGAGGAGAGAAGATAATACGCTGTGGCCTTCCATCGCAGTGCGCTGTGGTGGATGTTTATGTTAATTTTTATGGAGTTGTGAGGCTTGTTGCTTTTTTGGTATGACTGTATGGTCAATCAATGTTTTTACAAAAAAGACACAGAGTAACGCTGGAGTAACTCAGCAGGTCAGGCAGCATCTGTGGAGCTAAGGAAATAGGCAACGTTCCGGCCGAAACCCGTAAGGGTTTCGGCCCGAACGTTGCCTATTTCCAGAAGGATTTCGGCCCGAAAAGTTGCCTATTTCCTTAGCTCCATAGATGCTGCTGCACCATAACTCAGCGGGTCAGGCAGCACCTGTGGAGAACATGGATGGGTGACGTTTCACAGAGTGCTGGAGTAACTCAGCGGGTCAGGCAGCATCTGTGGAGAACATGGATAGGTGACGTTTCACAGAGTGCTGGAGTAACTCAGCAGGTCAGGTTGCATCTGTGGAGCTAAGGAAATAGGCAACGTTTCGGGGCTGAAACCCGTAAGGGCAGGAGGGGGGGCGAGGGAGAGAGAGAGAGTGTAAGTTACCTAAAATCAAATAATTCAATGTTCATAGTGAACACAGACACAAAATGTCGGAGTAACTCAATGGGTCAGGCAACATATCTGGAGAAAATGAACAAGTGGTGTTTGTGTCTATCTTCGGTAAAAACCAGCATCCGCAGTTCCTTCCTGCACAATGGATCTCAGTGTCAGTCTCTGACTCCCGTTGGCAGGCCATTCGGCCCACAGCCCGCCCAGCGATGACTAACCCATGTCACAGGGGGATGGTGTGAAGGCGGAGTTAGACAGAGCTTGATTAATGTTACGGTTGGGGAACGGGCCATCATATGGCCAGGGAAACGGCTGTTATTCGTGACGCCCCTCCGCCCTTTCCCAGCTGTTCTCAATCGCACCCCTGGCCACACAAACATTTATACTTTAAGAAGGAATACACGGAACATTTAAAACTCAGAACGCTTCTAACAGAGTGAGCCATGTGAGCACTTTCATCATTCTCCTCCTATTTGCATTTGACAAAATAGTCAGAAAAATGTTTAAAAGTGTTAATACCTTTTGCTAGGCCTAATTGGCCCTTACTCTGCGAAAATAGTCTGATATTCGTAGGTGAAATGTCACAACAATAATTGATTCTATTATTAATTGACTTAATAATTGACTCTATTAGCGGGAAAGATGCAATTCTGATCTAATATTATCAATGCCTTTGGAAGCAACACCAGCAATTTATTAACTTTCTACATACATGCAGCACAGTGGTAGAGTTGCTGCCTCACAGCCCCAGAGACCGGGTCGATCCTGACCATGGGGGAGAGAGAGAGAGAGAGTGTAAGTTTACCTAAGTTACCCAAGTCAGATCTGGGAAGAAAAACATAAAAAGCTGGAGTAAGTCAGCGGGTCAGGCAGCATCTCTGGAGAAAAAGAATAGGTGGCGATTCGAATTGGACCCCTTCTTCAGACATCCTAATCGGAATTGAGTCTGAAGATGTGTCTCGTCCCGAAACATCACCTATTTGTCCCAGAGATGCTGCTTGACTCGCTGAGTTACTCCAGCTTTTTGTGTCTGTCTTCATTTTAACCAGCATGTGCAGTTCACTCCTTTACCACGGTCTCTGGAGAACATTGATTGGTAGCGTTCCGGACCCTGCTTCGGAAGGCATCGATCGCTGGTCGGCGAGGACTCCGAGCAGTATCTCTCAAAGAAGTACATGTGAAAAATTTCTCACGGACCATAAAAATGCGGGACCTTTCAGTAAAGTTCCCTTTTAAAGATCATAGTTATTTTCTTAAGACTGAGACTGACTCCCCCCCCACCACCCCCCCAACCCACCCCCCCCCCCCCCCCCCCAATCTGTGTACATCCCTCAAGCCTTTCCACTGGTCACTTCAAATAATGTTTCATATATTTTGTGTTTTATGAATATTAGCAGTTTCCCTCCTGGATAAATATTCTGTCGTATATCGTATCATATCGTTACTCCAGCACTTTGTGTCTTTTATGCAGTAGCCAGCATCTGCAGTTCTTTACGTTTTACACTGAAACTGACTGGACTGGTCATTATGCAACAACAAGGCTTTTCACTGTCCCTGGACCAATAAACATACACGTGTCACTAAACTAAACCAATCTAAACTAAACTAAACTAATTAACTAACTAGCAGGGTACAGGCCATTCGGCCCACAATGTCTGTACTGCTCATGATGCAGTGAACTATCAGGGAGTCATAGATGATACAGTGTGGAAACAGGCGCCTCGGCCCAACTTGCCCACACTGACCAACGTGTCCCATCTACGCTAGTCTCACCTGCTGCGTTTGGCCCATCTCCCTCTAAACCTGTCCTATCCACATACCTGTCTGAATGCTTCTTAAATGTTGTGATAGTCCCTGCCACAGCTACCTCCTCTGGCAGCCCGGATAAAACACACGCAGGTCACGGGTGGAACGTACAAACTCACACAGACAGCACCCATAGGTGGGGATGGTACCCAGGTCTCTAGCGCTATGAGGCAGCAGCTCTACCCGCTGCGCCACTGTGCCACACAGACTGACCTTGCCCACGGAAGATGAAGCTCCGGTTTCCTCGCTGCCAGGTCATGTGGTCAAAGCCGAGCAGCGTGGTGTCCACACGCAGGTTCTGGCCGCTCTTCCACACACGGTACGTGTCGCTCGGGCAGATCTTGGAGACCAGGGGCACTGCAGGGACAAAGAATGGAGCAGCACCATCAGCATTGATTAAGTACAACACACCATCATCATCAGTCTAGTATAACACACCATCATCATCAGTCTAGTATAACATACCATCATCATCAGTCTAGTATAACATACCGTCATCATCAGTCTAGTATAACACACCATCATCATCAGTCTAGTATAACATACCATCATCATCAGTCTAGTATAACACACCATCATCATCAGTCTAGTATAACATACCATCATCATCAGTCTAGTATAACACACCATCATCATCAGTCTAGTATAGCATACCATCAGCATTGATTAAGTACAACACACCATCAGATTTAGAGTCATAGAGTGATACAGTGTGGAACAGGCCCTTCGGCCCAACTTGCCCACGCCGGCCACATGTCCCAGCTACACTAGTCCAACCTGCCTGCGTTTGGTCCATATCCCTCCAATCCTGTCTATCCACGTACCTGTCTAACTGTTTCTTTTCTCTAACTTCAAGTAACCCTCTTGTAGAGTTAATCGCATTTCACTCCCCTCCCCAGTCACCCTGCTCCTCTCCCTCCTCCACACTCATCTCTCATCCCAGTCTTATATTTCCTTCTCACCCCCCCCCCCCCCCCTTTGTTCCCCTCCCCCATCCCCTTCCACCAATATCCCTCTCTCACCCTCTCTCTGTCCATCCTCCACCCAGGTCATACCAGCTTCAAAGTCGTATTGTTGAGTCTCATTGTTTGTAACTCATTCTCACCTAGACCACCGCTAACAGTGGCCTGATCCCTTTATCATCATTACTATGTTGCATATCTTTCATTTATTTGTTCTATATCTCTCTACATCACCATCTATATCTCTCGTTTCCCTTTCCCTGGACTCTCAGCCTGAAGAAGGATCTCGACCCCGAAACGTCACCCATTCCTTCTCTCCAGAGATGCTGCCTGACCCGCTGAGTTACTCCAGCATTTTGTGTCTCTCTTCGGTTTAAACCAGCATCTGCAGTTCCTTCCTACACACGATAGGAAGGGAGGTTGGTTTGTGTGATGGTGTGGGCTGTGTCCACAATTCTTCTGCTGTGTGTGAGGACATCTAGTCTCTAAATGTGAACCCGCTCCAGAACCAATACCCTGGGGCTAAATCGCACACGGAGACCGATCGCCAGCGTCTACGTTTATAGCCCATGGATAGAAAGGGGGAGATCATCCCAAAATCCCCTTTGGTGCTTCAATAAAACATACAAGCACTAACGTTACAAACTGCAGGGGCCATTCCAATCTTTCCCTCCTCACCCCATTCTCCTGCCTTCTCCCTGTAACCTCTGACATTAACTGTCGTAGAGATACAGTTATGTGGGCCACAGTCACCAGAATGATATTGTTTCCGATACCCCTAGCAAGTATAGGCGGCATGGTGGTGCAGCGGGTAGAGCTGCTGCCTCACAGCGCCAGAGACCCGGGTTCCATCCTGACTACGGGTGCTGTCTGTACGGA
>JAWMAR010000049.1:1443369-1485869 GCA_036785375.1 Leucoraja ocellata | reverse complement strand
CGGGCTCCACTCCAAGAGGCTGGGCACGTGGATCGGACGCGGCCTGCAGTGGCACGGGGCGGTGGAGCAACGGTGGAAACACCAACAACATCGCCAGGCCAGGCTGATTCCTGCAACTCCCACCCAGTCCCGTCGCCAGGACAACGGGCCTTCACGGCCAAGTTAACACTCAACATTTTTAACAACTTTGAACTTGAAAAATCATACAAAACGGCGCCAAAAAGGAGACCTCATTGAAACTTAGCGAATAGTGAAAGGCCTGGATAGAGTGGATGTGGAGAGGATGTTTCCACTAGTGGGAGAGTCTAGGACCAGAGGGCACAGCCTCAGAATAAAAGGATGTACCTTTAGGAAGAAGATGAGGAGGAATTTCTTTAGTCAGAGGGTGGTGACAACTCAACAATTATTGAATTGAGGGTAACACGGTGGCGCAGCGGTAGAGTTGCTGCCTCACAGCTCCCGAGACCCGGGTTCGATCCTGACTACGGGTGCTGTCTGTACGGAGTTTGTACGTTCTCCCCGTGACCAGCGTGGGTTTTCCATGAATGCTCCGGTTTCCTCCCACACTCCAAAGACGTACAGATTTGGAAGTTAATTGACTTTGGGTAAAAATCAGGAATTGCCCCGAGTGTGTGTAGGATCGTGTTAGTGTACGCAGTGGCGGACTGGCCAGGGTGTCAGCTTGCCCGATGGCAAGTGGGCCCCTGATCAAGTGGGCCCCCTATATCATGTGGGCCGGCCCCCTTTGTCTCCTGGCAACCAATATTTTTAGACCCAGTTTGCCATTGAGTGTACGGGGGGATCGCTGGTCGGCACGGACTCAGTGGGTCGAAGGGCCTGTTTCCACATTGAATCTCTAAAACTGTTTGGAAAAAAGGTACATCATTGCACGGAGCTCCCACTGACAATAACGTATCATTGAACCATTGTAGGTAGACAAAATTGCTGGAGAAACTCAGCGGGCGAGGCAGCATCTATGGAGCGAAGGAAATAGGCGACGTTTCGGGTCGAGACCCTTCCTCAGACTGATGTGGGGGGGGGGGTGGAAGATGAAAGGAAGACACGGGCTGTGGGAGAGCTGGGAAGGGGAGGGGAGAGAAGGAGAAAGCAGGGACTACCTGAAATTGTAGGACAATGTTCATACAGCTGAACTATTGATTGCTCCTGTCATTAAAACCAGTGCTTACACTCCCATCTACATTTATCGTACACAGACAGCAAACTGTGCATGGAATTATTGGCATTTCAAACCCTGCAGGTCGATATCGTTTTTGGAGTAAAGAGGCATGATTGGTCTTTGATTTTTCCATTATTGGGAACGAGCAGTTTGAGAGACATTCACAGCTGAGGGAAGCGAGTCATTTAATGCCCGGCCCGGAGCAGAAATCAATGGCGTCTATTGTGATTCCTCCACTTAATTGCAAATATCCGCAGCTAAAGATCCAGAAATAATCCTTTTTTGTCGAGAAATTAAGGTCATTTTTAATTGTGAGTGGAACACAACTTGCAAAATATTTTGCCGTGTGCGACCAGACTCTAACAGTAACTGCGTCACCAACAGCTAAATAGATTCACACATAATCATAGACACATCCATAGACATCTCGATTGTAACCACACAATAACACGACTCTGTGGCAACATGGATTAAGCCTAAACACGACTTCTTCTAGTACTTTTGTTACTATTAAACTTAATGACATGGAGGCACTTATCCTGTTAAAATCTTTAAGGCCACAATCTTTCCCAAACAGCGAGAAATCACAGCCTTGTGGACGCAGCCCAGACCATCGCACAAACCAACCTCCCTCCCATAGACTCCATCTACACCTCACGCTGCCTCGGCAAGGCCAGCAGCATCATCAAGGACCAGTCTCACCCCCTCTTCTCCCCTCTCCCATCGGGGCAAGAGGTACAGAAGTGTGAAATTAAACGCACACCTCCAGATTCAGGGACAGTTTTGAAGAAGGGTCTGGACCAGAAACATCACCTTTTCCTTTTCTCCAGAGTTGCTGTCTGACCCAAAATGCTGGAGTAACTCAGCGGGTCAGGCAGCATCTCTGGAGAGAAGGAATGGGCGATGTTTCAGGTCGAGACCCTTCTGAAGAAACATCGCCAATTCCTTCTCTCCAGAGATGCTGCCTCACCCGCTGAGTTACTCCAGCTTTTTGTGTCTATCTGCAGTTTCTACAGTTTTCAGGCAACTGAAACATCTTCTCACGAACTAGGGGGCAGTCCTGAGCTACTAGCAACCTCATTGGAGACCTTTGAACTATCTTGAAGCAAATGCTGCAGCCTTTATCCTGTATCTGTACACTGTGGATGGCTTGTTTGTAACCACGTCTAGTCTTTACTTTAAATGCATATCAGGCAAACAAAAGCTTTTCACTGAAGAAGGGTCTCGACCCGAAACGTCACCTCTTCCTTCTCTCCAGAGATGCTGCCTGACCCGCTGAGTTACCACAGCATTTTGTGTCTATCTTTAGCTTTCCGCTGGACCTCGGTACACACGACACTGAAGAACTAAGTAAAACTAAAGCCGGGGCCTTTCTATAAGAGCCAGGAAGCTGTATGTACGGGATGTTGGTCAAGCCACATTTGGAGTATTGCATGCAGTTCTGGTCACCCCATTACAGGAAGGATGTGAGGCTTTGGGGAAGATGCCAAGGAGATTCTGCGGAGTCCTGATAGAAGCATATAACATTCTGAGAGGCGTAGACAGGGTAGACGGTCAGACAGACAGACAGACGTGAAGCACACCGTTTGACCTGCTTTTACAAAATGTTACATGGTCAGCTCGACATAGACTACAAGACCTACACCAAACCCAAACCAATTAGGAGCCGACGAGGGCATTCGATCCAATTTGTGATCCCAGCTACAAAGACAGATGTGTACAGCAATTCGTTCTTCCCCCGCACACACAATTAAAGCACGGAATAATCTCCACCCAACTATAGTTACCCAACCAGACGCAACTACATTTAAAGTAGCTCTTTCTTCCCAATAACCCTTTCTGGCTTAAGCCCTCCCTCCACCACCTCCAGTTTCAATTCCAGTTGGAATATTTTGGAGGACCAAGAACCAAGAACCTACATCCCAGGGTGGAAATATCAAATACCAGAGGGCATAGCTTTAAGGTTTGTTTTACACAGAGGGTGGTGGGTGCCTGGAACGCGCTGCCAGGGGGTAGTGGTGGAGGCAGATAGGATAGTGGCGTTTATGAGACCTTTGTATAGGCCCATATATATGAAGGGGATTGAGGGGTACAGATTATGTGCTGGCTGATAAGAGTGGATACTGTTCAACACAGCGGAAGGGGGGGGGAGCAAAGGAGGGCACTTTGTAACTTTGTTGGTGCCCTTGATGTGGTGACTCTTGGCATACCCTGTGAGTGTAAATCAACAAGGTTCACCATCTCACATGTGGCAACAAGGTATTCATACCCACAGCGCTTGTCGGCACTGGGCCTGTACTCGCTGGAGTTTAGAAGGTTGAGGGGGGGATCTCATTGAAACTTACAGAATAATTAAAGGCACAGATAGAGTGGATGTGGAGAGGATGTTTCCACTGGTGGGAGAGTCTAGGACCAGAGGTCACAGCCTCAGAATTAAAGGGTGCTCTTTTAGAAAGGAGTAACTCATTGCCACAGAGGTCTGTGGAGGCCAGGTCAGTGTATATTTTTAAGGCAGAGCTAGACAAATTCTTGATTGGTACGGGTGTCAAGAGTTATGGGGAGAAGGCAGGAGAATGGGATTAGGAGGCAGGGATCAGCCATGATTGAATGGCGGAGTGGACTCGATGGGCCGAATGGCCTAATTCTGCTCCTATAACTTGTGAACATTGATTCACAGTCGATGAAACTATCTGAACGCACTTTGTTCTAAATTCACAGCAAATTGCAGGAAATCTCCAACGCCTCAAATAATTAATTGTTTCAAAAAGATTTATTGACATTAAATCTTAATTTAGTTCATAAATATAATATTCTGCAGTAAAATATGACATCTGTGAATTTTAGACTGAACAAAGACCATCAATTTTTACACAATAATCAACATTCTCTGACTACATTTTAGAACCATTTAGCTGTTACGTGGAAGGAAATTAGTCTATTAAAAATGGATTTTTAATGTCCCACTCAATGGCTGTGAACTGACGCTTATTAATCGTATGTTTCCAAAATTGATGATACTTTATCTGACTGTTCTTTTAGATTTAGTTTAGAGATACAGTGCGGAAACAGGCCCTTCAGCCCACCAAGTCCGTGCCGACCAGCAACACCGCACATTAGCCCTATCCTACACACACTACGGACAGGTCACAATTACACCAAGCCAATTAACCTACAAACCTGCACGTCTTTGGAGTGTGGGAGGAAACCCGAAGATCCCGGAGAAAACCCACGCAGGTCACGGGGAGAACGTGCAAACTCCGTACAGGCAGCGCCCGTAGTCAGGATTGAACGGGGTCTCTGGCGCTGTGAGGCAGCAACTCTACCGCTGCACCACCTCCTTCTTCAAAGTCCACAACCAGATCCTTGGTCTTACTGACCTTGAGAGCCCACTAGATCTCACTTCAATACTCTGACTCATCAATATCTGTAATTCGTCCAAAAACAGTGGTGTCGTCGGCGAACTTGATGGAGTTCGCACTGTGTCCGGCTACACAGTCATGAGTATAGAGTGAGTACAGCAGGGGGCTGAGCACTCATGAGTATAGAGTGAGTACAGCAGGGGGCTGAGCACTCATGAGTATAGAGTGAGTACAGCAGGGGGCTGAGCACTCATGAGTATAGAGTGAGTACAGCAGGGGGCTGAGCACTCATGAGTATAGAGTGAGTACAGCAGGGGGCTGAGCACTCATGAGTATAGAGTGAGTACAGCAGGGGGCTGAGCACTCATGAGTATAGAGTGAGTACAGCAGGGGGCTGAGCACTCATGAGTATAGAGTGAGTACAGCAGGGGGCTGAACATGCAGCCTTGATCTGCTCCCAGTGAAGGAAGGTTTAATAGGAAGCTGAGGAGTAACTTTTCCACGCAAAGGGTGGTGTCTATACAATACGATACGAGTCAGTCTACCCCACGACAGAAGGGGGAGTGGAGTTGTACAGTTTGATAGCCACAGGGAAGAAGGATCTCGTGTGTCGTTCTGTGCTGCATCTTGGTGGATGCCAGTCTGTTGCTGAAGGTGCTCCTCAGGTTGACCAGTGTGTCATGGAGGGGGTGAGCTGTATTGTCCAGGATGCTCCACAGTTTGAGGAGCATCGTCCCCTCCAAGACCAACCTCCCGTGAATCCAACTCCAACTCCACCCCTGATGAGCTTGTCCCTGCTGCACCAGCACACGGCAGCGTAGAAGAATATAGAACAAGCTGCCAGAGGATGTAGTTGGAATAGGTACCATAACAACATTTAAAATACATTTGAACAGGTACTTGGTGGGCTCAAGGGCCTTGTATCAGTAAACTAGACTAAACTGCAACTTGAGGTCCCCACTTTTGGATTCACTGCTCTCTGCAGCACCCTATGTGACCACATCATGGTCAAAGCTTGAGACAAACACAAAAAGCTGGAGTAACTCAGCGGGTCAGGCAGCATCTGTGGAGAACATGGATAGGTGACGTTTCACAGAGTGCTGGAGTAACTCAGCGGGTCAGGCAGCATCTGTGGAGCTAAGGAAATAGGCAACGTTGCCTATTTCCAGAAGGATTTTGGCCCGAAAAGTTGCCTATTTCCTTAGCTCCATAGATGCTGCTGCACCATAACTCAGCGGCTCAGGCAGCATCTGTGGGGAACATGGATAGGTGACGTTTCACAGAGTGCTGGAGTAACTCAGTGGGTCAGGCAGCATCTGTGGAGAACATGGATAGGTGACGTTTCATAGAGTGCTGGAGTAACTCAGCGGGTCAGGCAGCATCTGTGGAGAACATGGATAGGTGACGTTTCACAGAGTGCTGGAGTAACTCAGCGGGTCAGGCAGCATCTGTGGAGAACATGGATAGGTGACGTTTCACAGAGTGCTGGAGTAACTCAGTGGTAACGTCACCCATTCCTTCTCTCCACAGATGCTGCCTGTCCCGCTGAGTTCCTCCAGCACTCTGTATTTTGCTGAAGGTTCCAGCATCTGCAGTTAGCTGCGTCCACAGAAACAAGTTGCACGTTTTGGGATTTGAGCCTCAGCCTCCAACAGGAATCTTCACCTGTATTCATTATCATCGGAGTTTCTAGTGAAGAGCTAAAACATGGCAGAACCTCAGGAATGGCTACATCTCCCAAGCCCAAGTACCATTACCGAAACGTGCCATTTTCCAAAAGAGTAGCTTGTCAAATGGCAAAGGGCGGCACGGTGGCGCAGCGGTAGAGCTGCTGCCTCACAGCGCCAGAGACCCGGGTTCCATCCTGACTACGGGCGCTGTCTGTACGGAGTTTGCACGTTCTCCCCGTGACCATGTGGGTTTTCTCCGGGTACTCCGGTTTCCTCCCACACTCCAAAGACGTGCAGGTTTGAGTGTTAATTGGCTTTGTTATAAATTATAAATAGTCCCTAATGTGTGTAGGATGGTGTTAGTGTGCGGGAATTGCTGGTAGTACGGACTCGGTGGGCCGAAGGGCCTGTTTCTGTGCTGTATCTCTAAAGTCTACACTAATCAAGCCGTTTTCTTTCTTTTTCACCAGCATTGTGCATTATTTTCTGAACCTTCTGACATTTTTTCATCATATTGATCTATGAAACTATTGGTTGTGTTTAAGAAAGAACTGCAGATGCTGGAACAATCGAATGTAGACAAAAATGCTGGAGGAACTCAGCGGATGAGGCAGCATCTATGGAGCGAAGGAATGGCTGAGGTTTGGAGTCGAGACCCTTCTTCAGACTGAAGGGTTGTACAAGGTAGACCTTAGAATTCTGCTTCTCAAGAGGAGACACAAGTAATTGCAGATGCCGGAATCTTGGGCAAAATGCAAAGTACTGGAGGAACTCAGTGGGTCGGGCAGCATCTGTCGTGGGAGTCATACTCTACCTGGTTACGGCAGAAGCTAATGAATTAGATCTCAACAGTACATAGCACATAGATAGATACAACATGCTGGAGTAACTCAGCAGGACAGGCAGCATCTCTGGAGAGAAGGAACAGGTGACATTTTTGGGCGAAACCCTTCTTATCGAGACATATAAAATTCTTAAGGGATTGGACACGCTAGATGCAGGAAAAATGTTCTCAATGTTGGGGGAGTCCAGAACCAGGGTCACAGTTTAAGAATAAGGGGTAAGGCATTTAGAACGGAGATGAGGAAAAACCAGAGAGTTGTGAATCTGTGGAATTCTCTGCCACAGAAGGCGGTGGAGGCCAATTCACTGGATGTTTTCAAGAGTCAGATTTAGCTCTTGGGGCTAAAGGAGATATGGAGAGCAAGCAGGAACGGGGTACTGATTCTAGATAATCAGCCATGATCTTATTGGATGGCGGTGCAGGCTCAAAGGGCCGAATGGCCTACTCCTGCACCTATTGTCTATGTTTCTATGTCCTGATAACAGCCGGGAAGAAACTGTCCCTGAATCTGGAGGTGTGCGTTTGTTTTCACACTTCTGTACCTCTTGCCCGATGGGAGAGGGGGGAGAGGGAGTGGCCGGGGGTGAGGCTGGTCCTTGATGATGCTGCTGGCCTTGCCGAGGCTGAGGCAGGGTGAGGTGTAGATAACTAAGGAAGGATGTGATCAGGCTGGGAGAGATGCGGACAAGATTTACAAGGATGTTTCTATGTTTCAGTCTATCATAGAACGTAGAAGTATTTTGGTTAATAAAACATATTGAATGATGATTGAAGGGTATTTCTGGCCCTCTAGTGAGTGGCGTTACCTGTCCAGCCATTGTGATTCTCTTTACTGACGTCACCACCATGTTTCAGCAAGACTCGAGCACACTCCAGGAAGCCCAGGGTGACGGCCAGGTGTAGGGGTGTCCGTCCTCGAGGGTCCAGCTCCTCCGTGTCGACCTGCCAGGTAAAACACACGCTCAGCACCTTCATCCCCACACAGTCACAACACACAACACACCTGCTTCTCCCCACCCCCACCCAGCATAGTGTAGCCCGGCACGGTGGTGCAGCGGGTAGAGCTGCTGCCTCACAGCGCCAGAGACCCGCGTTCCATCCCCACTACGGGTGCTGTCTGTACGCAGTTTGGACTGGATAAGGGGGAAGTCTTTTAGGACCGAGATGAGAAAATCATTTTTTACGCAGTGAGTGGTGAATCTGTGGAATTCTCTGCCACAGAAGGTAGTTGAGGCCACAGTTCATTGGCAGTTAGTTGTGGCTAAAGGGATCAGGGGGTATGGAGAGAAGGCAGGTACAGGATACTGAGTTGGATGATCAGCCATGATCATATTGAATGGTGAATGGTGCAGGCTCGAGGGGCCGAATGGCCTACTCCTGCACCTATTGTCTATGTTTCTATGTACCCGTGACCTGCGTGGGTTTTCTCCGGGTGCTCCGGTTTCCTCCCACTCCCCAAAGACGTGCAGTTTTGGAGGTTAATTGGCTTTGGTACAATTTGTAAATTGTGCCTCGCGTGTGTGTAGGATAGTGCTCGTGTACGGGGCGATCGCTGGTCGGCACAGGCTCGATGGGCCGAAGGGCCATTTCAATGCTGTATCTCTGAACAAAACTAATTAGCCAATTGAAATTGTGCTAATGAAAATAATAAAAATAACTTTAAAGTGGAATGATGTGAATATTGGGAAACAAGGAACTGCAGATGCTGGTTTACAGACAGCTTTTCTCTGTACCTCGGTACACGTGACAATAAACTAAACTAAATGAAAAAAGACACAGAGTGCTGGAGTAACTCAGCGGGTCAGGCAGCATCTGTGGAGAACATGGATAGGTGACGTTTCACAGAGTGTTGGAGTAACTCAGCGGGTCAGGCAGCATCTATGGAGCTAAGGAAATAGGCAACGTTTCGGGCCGAAACCCGGAAGGGTTTCGGCCCAAAACGTTGCCTATTTCCAGAAGGATTTCGGCCCGAAAAGTTGCCTATTTCCTTAGCTCCATAGATGCTGCTGCACCATAACTCAGCGGGTCAGGCAGCATCTGTGGAGAACATGGATAGGTGACGTTTCACAGAGTGCTGGAGTAACTCAGCGGGTCAGGCAGCATCTGTGGAGAACATGGATAGGTGACGTTTCACAGAGTGCTGGAGTAACTCAGCGGGTCAGGCAGCATCTGTGGAGAACATGGATAGGTGATGTTTCACAGTGCTGGAGTAACTCAGCGGGTCAGGCAGCATCTGTGGAGAACATGGATAGGTGACGTTTCACAGAGTGCTGGAGTAACTCAGCGGGTCAGGCAGCATCTGTGGAGAGAAAGAATGGGTGACGTTTCAGGTCGAGACCCTTTGTGTGATGGTCTGGGCTGCGTCCACAATTCTCTGCAATCTCTTGCTGTCTTGGATGGAGCTGTTCCCAAACCGAGCTGCGATGCATCTGATTAAATACTTCCTACGTTGCATCAGTATGGTATGGATTCGGAACGCCACATTGAACGAGGCTTTGCCAGAAGATAATTCAGTGCACAACTGACTTAAATCACAATCTTTATTCGTGTCTTATTGTTTATTTGAAAGGTGACAAAACAAGCCGGTGTTTAGTGTCTAGGAAATGAATAGTCCCTTGAAAAATGTCCCTGTCAGATACGTTGACATCACAGAGGAAGAAATATACTGGATGTCTAGTGTCTATCACTAACATCAATAAACACCTTACACATGTGCTGCAGTATCATTTTATTGCCATCATTGATTAAAACTGTTCAACATCAGGACAGTAACTGCTGACTTGGCACAAACACGGCAGAATTGTCACATCTTGAACATAGACACAGAGTGCTGGAGTAACTCAGCGGGTCAGGCAGCATCTGTGGAGAACATGGATAGGTGACGTTTCACAGAGTGCTGGAGTAACTCAGAGGGTCAGGCAGCATCTATGGAGCTAAGGAAATAGGCAACGTTTCGGGCCGAAACCCTTCCGGGTTTCCGCCCGAAACGTTGCCTATTTCCATAAGGATTTCGGCCCCGAAACGTTGCCTATTTCCTTCGCTCCATAGATGCTGCTGCACCATAACTCAGCGGGTCAGGCAGCATCTGTGGAGAACATGGATAGGTGACGTTTCACAGAGTGCTGGAGTAACTCAGCGGGTCAGGCAGCATCTGTGGAGAACATGGATAGGTGACGTTTCACAGAGTGCTGGAGTAACTCAGTGGGTCAGGCAGCATCTGTGGGGAACATGGATAGGTGACGTTTCACAGAGTGCTGGAGTAACTCAGCGGGTCAGGCAGCATCTGTGGAGAACATGGATAGGTGACGTTTCACAGAGTGCTGGAGTAACTCAGCGGGTCAGGCAGCATCTGTGGCGAGATGGAAGGGGTGACGTTTTGGGTCTCACTGCCCTCATTCACCACCAATTCTCATCCCGCATTCAAGTTCATCTCCGACACCTCCCTCCCCCTTCATGCCCGCAGTTCCAAGGAGCAACAAAATTGTTGGGAATGGACAGCTTGATCGTTGATGTAAAACGCGATGATGTCTCAGCCGCTCACCGCCCATTTGACGGATTCAAGGCTCGGTTCCTCCGGCAGATGTACCGGTGTTCACCAGACAGCGGAGTAATCTGGGATCATTCCGGAGAAGCACAGAGACATTCCCGTCACCATCTCACGAGCACGGAGATGATTGATCTGTACATTCAAGCTGTCTCATAAACAGGAGCACTGACAATTTGTATTTAAGACAATGTCTCGATACGACTGGAGATTTATCACATCCGTTACCTTTAATTTCCACAAGTGTCTCAAAATAATTGAAGCTCAAAAATAATTTATCTTCTGCAAAGCTCGCAGGGTGTGTGATACAGTTAGTGACGTCCCCAGCAGGGATGTACGTTGTCACGCGTCTAGTGCGTTTAAATCGTCAATGATACGACTCCGTTGCTGCAGTGTAACAGCCCAGTTAACGCATAACTCACACAGAAACATGTCATCGTCAACAATAAATAACATTGAGTCAAAAACCGAGGATAGAACTTTTTAAATATCGACACTTTTTAAAAACTTCTTATATATACAGGTATATATTTTACAGAACCATGCACATGAGGCATTTTTATGGACTCACCGAGAACTTTTAACTATTACCTGATTTTGGAGAGTAAAATGCAACGGAATTTCGTTCAAGGTGCACTGTGTCTAGGTGTATATCTGAATGACAATAAAGTGTTCATTCATTCAGTCAAGCTCGGTGACCAGAATGGTGCAGGAATGCAGGTGGATGAGGGCTGATATCGGCCCGCGGCCTGTAACATCCTGAAGTGACAATTCGGGACCTCCAAGCTGCGGAGTGCGTTCCACCGCCCGTACATCGCGCCGTCTGTAACGGCGAATACGGAGTGTCTATGGCCCCAACCACGGGTGAACAGAGGAGGGGGACTGGCTGAACCTTGCTGCCTTCCACCACAGTGAAGAATGCTGTGGTGGATGTTTATGTTCAATCTTATTGTGTATTGTGTGTTCTTTTTAAGTGTATCGCTGCTGGCAAATTCATATCACTGCAGTAAAATTGACTTTAATCTCATACAGGTGTACAAGATCATGAAAGAAATAGAGAATGCACAGAATGTTTTACCCAGAGTAGACAATGGACAATAGGTGCAGGAGTAGGCCATTCGGCCCTTCGAGCCAGCACCGCCATTCAATGTGATCATGGCTGATCATCCCCAATCAGTACCCAATTCCTGCCTTCTCCCCATATCCCCTAACTTCGCTATCTTTAAGAGCCCTATCTAGCTCTCTCTTGAAAGCATCCAGAGAACCAGCCTCCACCGCTCTCTGAGGCAGAGAATTCCACAGACTCACCACTCTCTGTGAGAAAATGTGTTTCCTCGTCTCCGTTCTAAATGGCTTGCCCCTTATTCTTAAACTGTGGCCCCTGGTTCTGGACTCCCCCAACATCGGGAACCTGATCCTAGGGGAATCGAGAACCAGAGGCTAGACACCAAATGCTGGAGTAACTCAGCGGGACGGGCAGCATCTGTGGAGAGAAGGAATGGGTCGAGACCCTTCTTCCTCAGGTCTGAAGAAGGTTCTTGAACCGAAAAGTCACCCATTCCTTCTCTCCGCAGATGCTGCCTGTCCCGCTGAGTTGCTCAAGAACCAGAGAACACAGGTTTAAGGTGAGGAGGGAAAGATTTAATAGGTAACTGAGGAGCAAGTGTTTTTACACAGAGGGTGGTGGGTGCCTGGAACGCGCTGCCAGGGGTGATGGTGGAGGTAGTGGTGTTTAAGAGCCCCTTCAGTCTGAAGAAGGATCTCGACTCGAAATGCCCCCATTCCTTCTCTCCAGAGCTTTTTGTGTCTATCATCTTAGGGGAATAACGTTCAGTGCAAGGTAAAGCCAGTAAAGTCCGATCAAGGATAGTCTGAGGGTCACCAATGAGGTAGATAGTAGTTCAGGACCGCTCTCTGGTTGTGGTAGGATGGTTCAGTTGCCTGATAACAGCCGGGAAGAAACTGTCCCTGAATCTGGAGGTGTGCGTTTTCAAACTTCTGTTCCTCTCGCCTGATGGGACAGGGGAGAAGAGGGAGTGACCAGGGGTGAGACTGGTCTGTGATGAAGCTGCTGGCCTTGCCGAGGCAGTGTCCCGCTGCGATGTATGTGTGGTTGTGCGCAGGAGGGGGAGGTGTGAGGCTGACAGCTCCAATTTTAATGAGACTGACACAATAACGTTACATCTTCTCAACTCCGCGCTGCTGGAGAAACGCTCTACACTCCCGTGGGATCAATATTGCCGGCGTTGTCAGTTTTATATAGTTTATTACAAACCCGCCTGCTTTAAAGAGATACCTTGATTAAATTGGAAAAAACATAAAGCATGGAATAGTACAGTACAGGATCAGGCCCTTCGGCCCACAATGTCCGTGCCGTACAAGATGCCAAGTTAAATTTCCTCTGACTGCCTGTACGTGACACAGCGGTACGGTGGTGCAGCGGGTAGAGCTGCTGACTCACAGCGCCAGGGACCCGGGTTCCATCCTGACTACGGGTGCTGTCTGTACGGAGTTTGCACGTTCTCCCCGTGACCTGCGTGGGTTTTCTCCGGGTGCTCCGGTTTCCTCCCACTCTCCAAAAACGCACAGATTTGTAGTTTAATTGGCTTTGGTATAAATGTAAATTGTCCCTAGTATGTGCGTATCATAGTGTGTAGGAAGGAACTGCAGATGCTGGTTTAAACCGAAGATAGACACAAAAATTCTGGAGTAACTCAGTGGGACAGGCTGCATCTCTGGAGAGAAGGAATGGGTGTACAAGTCGAGTATCCAGTCTTTCTTCATATGAAAGTCCTGCCATCCCAGGAATCAGTCTGGTGAACCTTCACTGTACTCCCTCTATGGCAAGAATGTATTTCAGACTGAGGCAACAGCTCTACCGCTGCACCACTGTGTTTAGTTTAGTTTAGTTTAGAGATAAATTACGGAAACAGGCCCTTCGGCCCACCGAGTCCGTGCCGACCAGCGATCCCCGCACACTAACACCATCCTACACACACTGGGGACTATTTAAATTTACACCAAGCCAATTAACCTGCAAACCTGCACGTCTTTGGAGTGTGGGAGGAAACCAGAGTGCCCGGAGAAAACCCACACAGGTCACGGGGAGAACGTGCAAACTCCGTACAGACAGCACCCGTAGTCAGGATGGAACCCGGGTCTCTGGCGCTTTGAGGCAGCAACACTACCCGCAGCTCGTAATTGCAAATCAAAATCTACCAAATTCAACAATGTATTTTAATCCCAACAATATTCACACAACACGGGCGTCAATCATGGACCTGAACCTCATCTCATTCCCCACTGTCAGGTAAACTGAGATCTCATTTCACTCCAATACTCACTGAGTCCATCACTGTCAGCGACCCCATCATCAGACCAGTCATTGAAACAAAGTCCTACCAAAGAAACCAAAGAGAGCAGTCCTGAACTACGATCTACCTCATTGGAGACCCTCGCACTATCCTTGATCGGACGTTGCGGACTTTACCTTGCACTAAACGTTATTCCCTCATCATGTATCTGTACACTGTGGACGGCTCGATTGTAATCATATATTGTCTTTCCGCTGACTGGTTAGCACGCAACAAAAGCTTTTCACTGTACCTCGGTACACGTGACAATAAACTCAACTGAATGTATCTCTGAATCAACATGAGTGAAGCATTTTATCTGATCATCTCTCTCAAGGCTATTTGTGGACCTGCATGAACCAGGCTGAGTATTCCCAGACAGTGTTTTATTGCCTGTTTGGTCTCTTTAAACAGATATTCTTTTTAATGGAATTGTCTGCAGGAAGCAATATTGAGATCCAATATTCACTTCAATATGTCTAGTTTATTTTAAAAACATAAAAACATAGGAAATAGGTGCAGGAGTAGGCCATTCGGCCCTTCCAGCCAGCACCTACAATCAATATATGTGTGATTGATCATCCAGAATCAGTACCCCGTCCCTGCTTTTTTCACACAGCCCTTGGTTCCATTGGCCATAAGAGATAAATCTAACTCTCTCTTGAAAACATGTCTTAATTTAGAGATACAGCATGGAAGCGTAAGGTATGTCCATCCATTGGCTTGGTGTATGTGTAAATTGTCCCCAGTGTGTGTAGGATAGTGTTAATGTGTGGGGATCGCTGGTCAGCATGGACTTGGTGGGCTGAAGGGCCTGTATCTCTAAACAAAACAGGCCCTTCGGCCCACCGAGTCCGTGCCGACCAGCGATCCCTGCACACTAACACCATCCTACACAAACTAGGGACAATTTTTTTACATTTACACCAAGACAATTAATCTACAAACCTGCACGTCTTTGGAGTGTGGGAGAAAACCGAAGATCTCGGTGAAAACCCACGCAGGTCACGGGGAGAACGTACAAACTCCACACAGACGGCACCCGTGGTCAGGATGGAACCCGGGTCTCTGGCGCTGTGAGGCAGCAGCTCTACCCGCTGCACCACCGTGATCAACCAATGTTCCGGAGTCGAACAATCCCGATTTCCCAGACTTCTACCCACGCCGGCTCCTTCTCATTGTCTTTGACTCACGACATATTGACCACGTCTCACTGACAATGAATCACCATCCCTTCAGTCACTGGTCTGTGGAAAACACACAGGAAACTTGGAACAAATTTGTCAAACAAGCTCAAACTACAGTTGGGTGACAAGGAACTGCAGATGCTGCTTTACACAAAGAGACACAAAGTGCTGGAGTAATTTGCAAAAAGTGCAGGTTTGTAGGTTAATTGACCTCTGTAAATTGTCTCTGGTGGGTAGGGCAGAACTAGTGTACGGGTTGATCGCTGGTCGGCGTGGGCTCGGCGATGTGTTTCCATGCTGTATCTCTAAACTAAACTAAAACTCAGTGGATTATTATGCCCCTGTCCCACTTAGGAAACCTGAACGGAAACCTCTGGAGACTTTGCGCCCCACCCAAGGTTCCCGTGCGGTTCCCGGAGGTTTTTGTCAGTCTCCCTACCTGCTTCCACTACCTGCAACCTCCGGCAACCACCTGCAACCTCCGGGAACCGCACGGAAACCTTGGGTGGGGCGCAAAGTCTCCAGAGGTTTCCGTTCAGGTTTCCTAAGTGGGACAGGGGCATTAGGCAGCATCTGTGGAGAACATGGATAGGTGACGTTTCACAGAGTGCTGGAGTAACTCAGCGGGTCAGGCAGCATCTGTGGAGAACATGGATAGGTGACGTTTCACAGAGTGCTGGAGTAACTCAGCGGGTCAGGCAGCATCTGTGGAGAACGTGGATAGGTGCCGTTTCACAGAGTGCTGGAGTAACTCAGCGGGTCAGGCAGCATCTATGGAGCTAAGGAAATAGGCAACGTTTCGGGCCGAAACCCATACGGGTTTCGGCCCGAAACGTTGCCTATTTCCAGAAGGATTTCGGCCCGAAAAGTTGCCTATTTCCTTAGCTCCATAGATGCTGCTGCACCATAACTCAGCGGGTCAGGCAGCATCTGTGGAGAACATGGATAGGTGACGTTTCACAGAGTGCTGGAGTAACTCAGCGGGTCAGGCAGCATCTGTGGAGAACATGGTTAGGTGACGTTTCACAGAGTGCTGGAGTAACTCAGCGGGTCAGGCAGCATCTGTGGAGAACATGGATAGGTGACGTTTCACAGAGTGCTGGAGTAACTCAGCGGGTCAGGCAGCATCTGTGGAGAACATGGATAGGTGACGTTTCACAGAGTGCTGGAGTAACTCAGCGGGTCAGGCAGCATCTGTGGAGAACATGGATAGGTGACGTTTCAGGTTGGGACCCTTCTTCAGACAAACGACAACTTTTATTTTGAATAGGCATCAAAACATTTAAATATATATCATAGATCATTAACTCGTACAGAATAGTGAATGTCTTGGATAGAGTGGATGTGGAGAGGATGTTTCCACTAGTGGGAGAGTCTAGGACCAGATGTCACAGCCTCAAAATTAAAAGAAGTTCCTTTAGGAAGGAGATGAGGAGAAATTTCTTTAGTCAGAGGGTGGTTTCCGCGCTGGATCAATAAACTAAACTAAACACATTAAGAATTCTTTTCACCTTAATCCAGGCTGGGATTAACGTGCAAATGGAAAAAAATATCAGACCCTAAACCAAGCAAAATTCTACCAAAGAGAAAAGGAATGTATTGGAGGCTGTGAAATAATTCATACATCATTATAGAACAATTTTGCAGCCCTCTCTCCTTACATTCCTTGCAGCTTACATTAAAATAATTGAATGATTGAATTCAATCTGCTGAATATATTCTTTTAAAGGAATGATAATAGCTTTTCTTGATAGTGCGACCACATTCTCAGCATGAAAAACGACTCTGACAAACCAGTAAAGACATTTGGAATTGATTTTTGTAAAGATTTAAATTAAGTAATTTTTCTGTCAAAGAGGGAGAATCTGTTTTAGTCTCATAGAGTCACAGAGTGATACAGTGTGGATACAGGCCCTTCGGCCCGACTTGCCCATACCAGCCAACATGTCCCATCTACACTAGTCACAGAGTGATACAGTGTGGAAACAGGCCCTTCGGCCCGACTTGCCCACACCGGCCAACATGTCCCAGTTACACTAGTCCACCTGCCTGCGCTTGGTCCATATCCCTCCAAACCTGTCCTATCCATGTACCTGTCTAACTGTTTCTTAAACGTTGGGATAGTCCCAGCCGGCAGCTCGTTCCATACACCCACCGCCCTTTGTGTGAAAAAGTTACCCCTCAGATTCCTATTAAATCTTTTCCCCTTCACCTTGAACCCATGTCCCCTGGTCCTCGATTCCCCTACTCTGGACAAGACACTCTGTTCATTTTCCTCTCATGATTTTAGACACATCTCTTCCACATTCTCATCTTGGATTCCCAACGTGAATGTTTGCGAGGGATACTGCTTCAATTCTGGGCGGCACGGTGTCGCAGCGGGTAGAGCTGCTGTCTCACAGCGCTAGAGACCCGGGTTCCATCCTGACCACGGGCGCTGTCTGTACGGAGTTTGCACGTTCTCCCCGTGACCTGCGTGGGTTTTCTCCGGGTGCTCCGGTTTCCTCCCACACTCCAAAGACGCACATGTCTGTAGGTTAATTGGCTTTGGTAAAATTGTAAATTGTCCCTAGTGTGTGTAGGATAGTATTAGTGTGCGGGGGTCGCTGGTCGGTGGGCCGAAGGGCCTGTTTCCAGGCTGTCATAAGGTCATATATGAACAGGATAGGAGTAGAATTAGGCCATTCGGCCCATCACATCTGATCTATCTCTCCCTCCTAACCCCATTCTCCTGCCTTCTCCCCATAAACCCTGACACCTGTACTAATCAAGAATCTATCTATCTAACCCTTAAAAATATCCACTGAGATGCATCGATGACATCAATAGAGTCATAAGGGGAAGAGGAAGTAACTTTAGGGTGGAGACGAGGAGGAATTTCTTCAACACAATCTGTTTTTACTCATTGACTATATTGTTTACGGTGTGTACTGCGTTTCCATATCGTGCTGTGCTGCTGCAAGTAAGAATGTCATTGTTCTAGCTGGGACACATGACAATAAAACACTCTGGACTATTGACGAGTCAGTGGGTGGTGAATCTGTGGAGCTTTTAAGGCAGAGATAGACAGATTCTTGATTAGTACAGGTGTCATGGGGTGATGGGGAGAAGGCAGGAGAATGGGGTTAGGAGGGAGGGATAGATCAGACATGATTGAATGGCGGAGTGATGGGCCGAATGGCCTAATTCTGCTCCTATCACTTATGAAGATGAGATGTTTTATTATGTAAAAGAATATGCGTGTTATGATTGTGTTTATAATTTGTTTGGTTGTTTTGTTGTTTGTCTTTTGCACAAAAGTCCGCGAGCATTGCCACTTTCATTTCACTGCGCATCTCGTATGTGTATGTGACAAATAAACTTGACTTGACTTGACTTGACTTGAGAGCCAGTCTACTGGATGAATCCCAAGTTCCCTCCAACGTCAGCCCAGATTCATGGTTCAGTGTGATGCTGACCTTATGTTACATCCTTCTGCTATTACCAAGTTTATTTCTTACATTAAGACAAATGCACCCGTTTTTGTATTGATGTATATGGGACATTTCCTGCCTGTGTGTCCAGTATATTTGTCTCATTTACATCACATCTAACAGTGACATCCCCTCCGGGATCATTCAGCTGCTAAGTTCAGCAAATGAGTACTTGCTTTTGTGTGTGATGTCGATAAATCCTGCAAGGCGTTATAGAGTGAAGAAATATAACTATAATAGTATTCAGCTCTTGGCTCCCGACTCAGTTTGCATATAGCTGGCAGCGTTAGTATTCAGTGTGAGTACAGAGACACCATCAAGTCCACTCCACCATTCAATCACGGCTGATCTATCTCTCCCTCTCAACCCCATTCTCCTGCCTTCTCCCCATAACCCCTGACACCCGCACTAATCAAGAATCTATCTATCCATGCGGTGAGAACGGAGAGGTTGAGAAGGAGTTTCTTCCCAGAGGCAATTCGGACTGTAAACGCCTATCTCACCAGGGAATAACTCTACAGAACGTTTTTCCTTCCATTATTTATTATGTAAAAGAATATGTGTGTTATGATTGTGTTTATAATTTGTTTGGTTGTTTTGTTGTTTGTCTTTTGCACAAAAGTCCGCGAGCATTGCCACTTTCATTTCACTGCACATCTCGTATGTGTATGTGACAAATAAACTTGACTTGACTTGACTTAAAAATATCCACTGACGTGGCCACCACAGACTTCTCTGGCAAAGAATTCCACAGATTCTCCACCCTTTGACTAAATAAATCCCTCCTCATCTCCTTCCTAAAGGAACGTCCTTTAATTCTGAGTCTGTGCCCTCTAATCCTAGACTCTCCCACTAGTGGAGACCAGTCGATCCATTCTTTCATCATCTGCCAGTCCTGCCGGTGACCACAAGAGGGCAGATTGATGGCACTTGGTGAGTCTCAGATACAGAGAGAATGGGAGTCTGTGTCAGCTGAGCCCACACAACCCTGGCATTGTCGATCTCAGTTCAGCCGCACCCGCTCATCACACACGGAATGGAATAGAAGACTTTATTGTCCAAAGGCACAGTGAAAGTCTCTGCTTCAATGGTGTCACATTGGGAAAAGGGGAGGAGCAGCAAGACCTGGGAGTTCTTGTACATCAGTCACTGAATGTAAGCAAAGATAGACACAAAATGCTGGAGTAACTCAGCGGGTGATTTCAACGTTTAACGTCACCCATTCCTTCTCTCCAGAGATGCTGCCTCACCCGCTGAGTTACTCCAGCATTTTGTGTCTACCTTCTATTTAAACCAGTATCTGCTGTTCTTTCTTACACTGAAAGTAAGCAATAGACAACAGGTGCAGGAGTAGAGGCCATTCGGCCCTTCGAGCCAGCACCGCCATTCAATGTGATCATGGCTGATCATCCACAATCAGTACCCCGTTCCTGCCTTCTCCCCATATCCCCTGACTCCGCTATCTTTAAGAACCCTATCTAGCTCCCTCTTGAAAGCATCCAGAGAACCGGCCTCCACCGCCCTCTGAGGCAGAGAATTCCACACTCACCACTCTCTGTGAGAAAAAGTTTCCTTGTCTCTGTTCTAAATGGCTCTACCCCATCTCAAGCATGCAGGTACAGCAGGCAGAGAAGAAAGACAATGGTCTGAAGAAGGGTGTCGACCTTCTGTTGCCTATTTTCTTTGCTCCATAGATACTGCCTCACCCGCTGAGTTTCTCCAGCATTTGTGTCTACCAAAGCTAATGGCATGTTGGCCTTCATTGCAAGAGGATTTGAATTTAGGAGCAAGGAAGTCCTACTGCAGTTGTACAGGGCCCTGGTGAGACCACACCTGGAGTATTGTGTGCAGTTTTGGTCCCCTAATTTGAGGAAGGACATTCTTGCTATTGAGGAAGTGCAGCGTAGATGCACCAGGCTAATTCCCGGGACTGACATGTGGTGTAAGAATGGGCTTGTATACACTGGAATTTAGAAGGATGAGAGGATATCTTATAGAAACATATAAAATTCTTAAGGGATTGGACAGGCTAGATGCAGGAAAAATGTTCCTGATGTTGGGGAAGTCCAGAACCAGGGGTCACAGATTAAGAATAAGATGTAGGCCATTTAGGACTGAGATGAGGAAAAACGTTTTCACCCAGAGAGTTGTGAATCTGTAGAATTCTCTGCCTCAGAAGGCGGTGGAGTTGGTTCTCTGGATGTTTTCAAAAGAGAGTTAGATAGAGTTAGATTTAGCCCTCAGGGCTAGGGGGATCAAGAGATATGGGGAGAAGGCAGGAACGGGGTACTGATTGTGGATGATCAGCCATGATCACATTGAATGGCGGTGCTGGCTCGAAGGGCCGAATGGCCTACTCCTGCATCTATTGTCTATGTTTCTACGTTTCTTTGTCGTCCTTGATTGTAATCATGTGTACCCGTCATCCCACCGGGTCCGCGCCGACCAGCGATCCCCGCACACTAACACTATCCTACACACACCAGGGACAATGTTTACATTTACCACCAAGCCAATTAACCTACAAACCTGCACGTCTTTGGAGTGTGGGAGGAAACTGAAGATCTCGGAGAAAACCCACGCAGGTCGCTGGGAGAACGTGCAAACTCCGTACAGACAGCGCCCGTAGTCGGGATCTAACTACAGAACCCACACTCTCCGGCGCTGCATTCGCTGTAAGGCAACAACTATACCTCTGAACCACCGTGACTGCCTTTTAAACCCATGTCCGTAAAGTTTAGAGGCTAATGGTTGTAGCTGTGCTATTGTGGCTCAACAGCTGGGAGGAAACAGTGGCTCAATCTGGGCAGTGGGCGGTGTTCCTGCCTCCATACTTGGGCCACCATTGAAGGGACTGGATCAATACAATATGTCACGGCAGATGTTTGGGTCATTGTCCCAGTGCCTGGACTCGGTAAGTGAGTCTGGACAATGAAAGTGAGCTGCCTCAAGTCCCCAGGGGTGAAACATAAAGACCGACAAGAATCTGACCGCATCTGGTCCAATATGTCGCGACAGATGAAGGGGACTTTGTCCAACTGGCTACTTGCCCAAACTTATCCGATCTCCCTCCAAGCCTTTCCTCTCCATCTCACAGTAGCAACGTGTAGAGAGACAAATCCAATATTCACAGCCCGACAGCACAGAAACAGGCCCTTCGGCCCAACCTGCCAATACCGACCAACACTCCTTAGTTTCCTGCATAAAACGTTATAGATTTTGGAGTGATATTTTCGAAATATTTACAGAATTATTTAAGACAAGAATGGAACCTAATGCTGAAATGATTATATTTGGAGCAATGGAAGATGGGAATAAATTGAACACATCTCAAAATTTATTTTTTAACTATGGTTTAATAATAGCAAAAAAATTAATACTTAAATTTTGGAAAAAGACATCAATACCAACGCTTAAAATGTGGATTGCAAGTAGGTTGGACACTGCACATCTTGAGGAAATGTGATTCCTCCTAATGGATAAATCAGACCAATTCAGAACAAGTTGGTCTCCATTTGCCATCTTTTTGGAATCATATGATGCAACACAATTGTAAAAAATAACAGTTTCAGGACTGGACGAGGGTTGGACAAGATTATATATAATCAGCTCCTTTTTTTAAAATGTTTTATTCTCTTTTTTCTATTTTCTTTTTCTCAACTCATTTTTATTTTTCCTCACACACTCTACATGCATTTCGTTGTCTCTGTACTGTACACTGACAATGACAATTAAAATTGAATCTGATCTGAATCTGATCTATACACCTCACGCTTTTCTATCCTTTACTATCTAACTTATTTTTCTTATTCTAATCTTTCTTTAATATAACAAAAATAAAAAAGAAGCTGGACATAAAATGTATTATGACAAATATATTTGAGGCACTTTGGTGCCATATGATTGTACTTCTAATAAAATATTTAGAAAAAATACCAAGCCAATTAACCTACAAACCTGCACGCCTTTGGAGTGTGGGAGGAAACCGGAGCACCCGGAGAAAACCCACGCAGGTCACGGGGAGAACGTGCAAACTCCGTACAGACAGCGCCCGTAGTCAGGGTGGAACCCGGGTCTCTGGCGCTGTGAGGCAGCAACTCTACCGCTGCACACACTTGTCTCGTGAGTTGTTTTTCTGCTAAAATCAAATTTTATGCTCCTTAAAAGCCGCAATGTGAAATTAGGTGGACACAAAAAGCTGGAGTAACTCAGCGGGTCAGGCTGGATCTCTGTGAAACGTCACCTATCCATGTTCTCCAGAGTGCTGGAGAAACTCAGCGGGTCAGGCAGCATCACTGGAGAGAAGGAATAGGTGACGTTTCAGGTCGAGACCCTTCTTCGGACTCAGTTCCCTGTCTGATGAATGGCCTTGACCCAAAACATCACCCATTCCTTCACTCCAGAGATGCTGCCTGACCCACTGAGTTCCTCCAGCTTTTTGTGCCTATCTTGGTTTAAACCAGCATCTGCAGTTCCTTCCTCCACAGAGTGGAATTAGAATTCAGTAAACATGAGTTAAGTTCATTTGAAGGTCGATTGATGTTAGGTTGGTGATAGAATCTTGGTTGTCTTAGTGAAGGGATTGTCACACTGCTGCTGTCTTCATGCCTCAGGTACTCGCTGTTACTGGAGGAGCTTTTATTTCTTCTCCAAGAGATCGTGGCTTCATGGGTTTAGAAGGATGAGGGGGGACCTCAATGAAACTTACAGAACAGTGCAAGGCCAGGATAGAGTGGATGTGGAGAGGATGTTTCCACTAGTGGGAGAGTCTAGGACCAGAGGTCACAGCCTCAGAATTAAAGGACGTTCCTTTAGAAAGGAGATGAGGAGGAACTTCTTAAGTCAGAGGGTGATGAATCTATGGAATTCTCTGTCACAGAAGGCTGTGGAAGCCAATTCACTGGATGTATTCAAGAGAGAGTTAGATTTAGCTCTTGGGGCTAACAGAATCAAGGGATATGGGGAGAAAGCAGGAACGGGGTACTGATTCTGGATGATCTGTCGTAATCATATTGAATGGCGGTGCTGGCTCGAAGGGCTGAATGGCCTCCTCCTGCACCTATTGCCTATGCTTTTATGATCTTTCTCCATCCATCTACTTCGCTTCCTTTCACTTTTACCTGGAACCAGTGTGTTTGTCCGCACTGTGTGATCTAACCCCGTCTCCAGCGCTTGTAGCTCCCCGCTCCCCGCCTCATCGCTCCCCGCCTCATGCCACAACTGGTTTACACGTGTTACCTGACGTCTGACACCATTTGGAACATGACCTCTCAACCTCACCCAATCCATTCCCCTCATGGTGTCTATAAGATCACCCCTCAGCCTCCTGCGTTCCAAGGACTAGAGTCCTAGCCTGCTCCTGAGCAGACAGAACGAGGTTAACAATTTATAAAACTCATCTTGGCCCCTGCCGAAAATGTTTTGCCATAAAGTCGATCTCACCATCTGCTGCATTTCAATTGTGTGCACACATTGTGCTGATATTTGGGCTGTTTAACGTTATAACCAACATCAATGCCCACACTAATGCATTCACTGTGAGGAACTAATTGTGCTAAATAGATGGAGTCAGAATCCAGCTTACCCCACGATGCTCCACTCTGAAGAAGGGTCTCGACCCGAAACATCGCCCATTCCTTCTCTCCAGAGATGCTGCCTGTCCCGCTGAGTTACTCCAGAATTTTGTGTCTACTCTCTATTATCTAGTACACAAGTACTGCCCTGGTTTGTCTTATAAAAATGCAACACCTCGCATGTATCTGAATTAAACTCCATCTGCCATGCTTCTGCCCATTGGCCCTTGGTTTCAAAGCACAAACCCTCAGAAAACAGATGCAGTTTTTTAATTCAAAGTCCTCACATCTGTACAGCTGTGTTCAATACTGACATTCATTTTAAATCTTCACCCGTCAAGTTAGATATTTCTAGCAGATTAATCCGATGTGATTTTGTAAACGTGGTGTCAGTCTTTCTCTTAATCTTTTAAATATTTAATGTTTTGGCAGATAGTCTCTGGAGGTTTCCTGTAGCATTCAAATGGTTTTTAATGATGTTGCTCTGACCCACTTTAGTTTAGTTTAGAGATACAGCGAGCAAACAGGCCCTTCGGCCCACCGAGTCCGTGCCGACCAGCGATCCCCGCACACCAACACCATCCTACACACACTAGGGACAATTTACAATTTTACCGAAGACAATTAATCTACAAGCCTGCGCGTCTTTGGAGTGTGGTGAATATTACATGTGCCAGCAGCCAGGTTCAGCTCACAGTGTGAAAGGTCAAACATTGACCAGGCTCTCAACATGAAACAGGAATGGCAATGAGGTGGTGGCCATGACACATCGCAGCAGAATTGGGCCATTTGGCCCATCTAGTCTACTCCGCCATTCAATCATGGCTGATCTATCTCTCACTCCTAACCCCATTCTCCTGCCTTCTCCCCATAACCCCTGACACCTGCACCAATCAAGATTCTGCCTTAGAAATGCTCATTGCTGGCCTCCACAGCCTTCTACGGCAATGAATCCCACAGATTCACCACCTTCTGGCTAAAGAAATTCCTCCTCATCTCCTTCCTCATCCCCATTCTCCTGCCCTTCTCCCCGTAAACTTTTTATAGCCTCACGCTGCCTCGGCAAGGCCAGCAGCATCATCACGGACCAGTCTCACCCCGGTCACTCCCTCTTCTCCCCTCTCAAGAGGTACAGAAGTGTGAAAACGCACACCTCCAGATTCAGGGACAGCTACTCCCCGGCTGTTAGCATGCAACTGAATCATCCTACCACAACTAGAGAGCGGTCCTGACCTCCCATCTATATCTTTAATGGGACTTTACTGGACTTTACCTTGCACTAAACATTATTCTCTTCATCCTGTGTCTGTACAGTGTGGACGGCTCAATTGTAATCGTGTTTAAGAACTGTCTGAAGAAGTGTCTCGACCCAAAACGTCGCCCATTTCCTTCGCTCCGTAGATGCTGCCTCACCCGCCGAGTTTCTCCAGCATTTTTGTCCACCATCGATTGTAATCATGTATGGTTTTTCCGCTGACTGATTAGCACACAACAAAAGCTTTTCACTGTAACTCGACACACGTGACAATAGACTAAACCAGTGGTTCCCAACATATTTTTGGCCATGCCCCACCTAATCACCTCTAAAATCCTGATGCCCCCCCCCATGTGGTGATATATAATTCTTATCATTTAAAAAGTGAACTCTGTTTCAGCTGAAGAAGCTTAAAACGCCAATACCTTGGTTTAAACAAGCTTCAAAACAACATGGCATCCATGAAAAAGAAAAATGAAATAAACAAGACAGTTAAAGTTCTGAGCAAGAAATTACTAAAAAATCTGAACACTGACAAACTTTTTTCTTGCTTTAGCACGAGCAGACAAAGAAATAATTCTCAGAAAATGGATTGCTTTCCCTCGAGAGAAAACGGAGGAAATAGATATTATACGGGTAACTTAGCAAAAGCTCTTTGAATCGCATTTCTAAATCCAATTCAATAAATAAGGTTCTCCCATGACCTCGCGCGTTACGTGCGACGTGCATGAAGAGCGATGGTGCGGTGATTATGTAATAACTACACAATAAACACCTTTTTTACCCCAAAAAAATTATTCACTCAAAATAACATCTGAAACATAAACTACATACATTTACCTGATAGAAAATCCAAAAAAATAAAAATCGATAATTTGGACCCAGACCTCCTCAGTCGCGCTCAAATGCCCCCTGTGGCGGTGTACGCCTCACGTTGGGAACCACTGGACTAAACTAAACTGTTACAGGCACAGGGAACAAATAGCTCTGGTGCTCTATTCTCCACCACTATAATATTATGTGGGAAACCTCTCTCTATTATCTGGGATCCTTCGTTTCCCATTTACAGGTGAGGTTTGTGGCTGACAACAGCTGTGTGTGAAATATTCATATTGCTCCCTGTCTTTTTATCTTTTAAAAATTGGCTCGAATCCAATGAGGTGAAAATATGTTTCATGACGAGCTGCCAGCAACGTTGACTGAAATGAATCAGACAGGAGGTATCCAGTCCCTGATGGGTATTAGTCTGCAGCCTGGCCATTACTGAGAACAATCCAACAATTCAGAGGCTTCACCTGTAACGTGAATGTGAGATGGTTCTGTGTGTGTTGTTATTGTCACACTGGAGCAGCAGAATGGTACAAGGATGTGTGTCTGCATTGCTATCTGACTTCACACCAAGGGTGGTGGGTGTATGGAACAAGCTGCCAGAGGAGGTAGTTGAGGCTGGGACTATCCCAACGTTTAAGAAACAGTTAGACAGGCTCATGGATAGGACAGTTTGGAGGGATATGGACCAAGCGCAGGCAAGTGGGACTAGTGTAGATGGGACATGTTGGCCGGTGTGGGCAAGTTGGGCTGAAGGGCCTGTTTCCACACTGTATCACTCTATAACTGTGACAGACACACATCTTGGAGCAGAGCCATAAATATTTTTCCTAAATGGAGTGACTGGAACATAAAAGATGCTTCATATTGTCATGGAAGATGGGCACAGAGTGCTGGAGTAACTCAGCGGGTCAGGCAGCATCTGTGGAGAACGTGGATAGGTGACGTTTCACAGAGTGCTGGAGTAACTCAGCGGGTCAGGCAGCATCTGTGGAGAACATGGATAGGTGACGTTTCACAGAGTGCTGGAGTAACTCAGCGGGTCAGGCAGCATCTGTGGAGAACGTGGATAGGTGACGTTTCACAGAGTGCTGGAGTAACTCAGCGGGTCAGGCAGCATCTGTGGAGAACATGGATAGGTGACGTTTCACAGAGTGCTGGAGTAACTCAGCGGGTCAGGCAGCATCTGTGGAGAACATGGATAGGTGACGTTTCACAGAGTGCTGGAGTAACTCAGCGGGTCAGGCAGCATCTGTGGAGAACATGGATAGGTGACGTTTCACAGAGTGCTGGAGTAACTCAGCGGGTCAGGCAGCATCTGTGGAGAACATGGATAGGTGACGTTTCACAGAGTGCTGGAGTAACTCAGCGGGTCAGGCAGCATCTGTGGAGAACACATTGCTGAAGTCACCTATCCATATATCACTCGTTCTCCCTAGTTCTATGTTAACCCACTTCCTCATCCACTCCCTACACTCCAGGGGCAATTTTACTGAAGCCAATGAACCTACAAACCTGCACGTCTTTGGAGTGTGGGAGGAAACCGGAGCACCCGGAGAAAACCTACGCGGGTCACGGGGAGAACGTGCAAACTCCGTACAGACAGCACCCGTAGTCAGGATGGAACCCGGGTCTCTGACGCTGTGAGGCAGCAGCTCTACCCGCTGCACCATTGTACCGCCCTTCTGTAAGTGTTGGCACGATAGAAACAGATGGATAGGAGAGGTTTGGAGGGATATGGGCCAAACGCTGCCAGGTGGGGCTAGTGTCGAAGGGCCTGTTTCCACACTGTATCACTATGACACTATAACTCTGTCACATTTCACAGGAGCAGTGATTAAGGGAGTTGAGCTGAAAGACTCAGCCAGAAATGCTTGTGTCAAATTATTTTTGTTCTATTCCATGGGAAAGAAAGTCTTAATGATGAAACAATGACACACAAGCTCGCCACCGCATGATCATTGCTGTTATTTAATAATCACCTGTAATTAACACAAATGGCCACTGATGTTCTTGTAGAACATGTCATTCTAAACCACATTAAGCTTTCTGAAAGCTGCCTTTTTTTAACAAATGCGTGGGAAGGGAACTGCAGATGTTGGTTTAAACCGAAGATAGACACAAAAAACTGGAGTAACTCAGCGGGACAGGCAGCATCTCTGGAGAGAAGGAATGGACCCCATTCTCCTGGCTTCTCCCCATAACCCCTGACACCCGTACTAATCAAGAATCTATCCATCTCCGCCTTAAATAAATCCTCTGACTTGGCCTCCACAGCCGTCTGTGGTAAAGAATTCCACAGATTCACCTCCCTCTGACTAAAGAAATTCCTCCTCCTCCTTCTTAAAGGAATGTTTTTTTACTCTGAGGCTGTGCCCTCTGATCCTGGACTCTCCCACTAGTGGAAACATCCTCTCCCCATCCACTCTATCCAGGCCTTCCACTGCTATACTATATATAGATACTATTTAAAAAACTGCATTTATTCCGACTTGTCAACCTCCACTGGAACGGCCACAGTGGCAACATTCCAACTGCTTCAACAATCATATCAACGGGACCTGGGGATCCTTGTTCATCAGTCAATTAAAGTAAGCATGCAGGTACAGCAGGCAGTGAAGAAAGCGAATGGCATGTCGGCCTTCATAACAAGAGGAGTTAAGTATAGGAGCAAAGAGGTCCTTCTGCAGTTGTACAGGGCCCTAGTGAGACCACACCTGGAGTATTGTGTGCAGTTTTGGTCTCCTAATTTGAGGAAGGACATTCTTGCTATTGAGGGAGTGCAGCGTAGGTTTACAAGGTTAATTCCCGGGATGGCGGGACTGTCATATGCTGAGAGAATGGAGCGGCTGGGCTTGTACACTCTGGAGTTTAGAAGGATGAGAGGTGATCTTATTGAAACATATAAGATTATTAAGGGTTTGAACATGCTAGAGGCAGGAAACATGTTCCCAATGTTGGAGGAGTCCAGAACTAGGGACCACAGTTTAAGAATAAGGGGTAAGCCATTTAGAACGGAGGTGAGGAAACTTTTTCACACAGAGTTGTGAGTCTGTGGAATTCTCTGCCTCAGAGGGCGGTGGAGGCCGGTTCTCTGGATACTTTCAAGATAGAGCTAGTTAGGGCTCTTAAAGATAGCGGAGTCACGGGATATGGGGAGAAGGCAGGAACGGGGTACTGATTGGGGATGATCAGCCATGATCACATTGAATGGCGGTGCTGGCTCGAAGGGCCGAATGGCCTCCTCCTGCACCTATTGTCTATTGGCTATAATATTCATACCGATGGGGTGTAAAAGCGGAAATAGCTTCAGTGTTCAGAAAGATTCTTACCCCTGTGTTAACTCAGCGGGACAAGCAGCGTCTCTGGAGAGAAGGAATGGGTGACATTTTCCGGGTCAGGGTCTGAAGATGAGTCTCGACCCGAAACGTCACCCATTCCTTCTCTCCAGAGATGCTGCCCGTCCTGCTGAGTTACCCCAGCGTTTTGCGTCTTACTAACGACTTCTGATTTAGCATGCGGACAATAAAATGGCATGAATCAAAGTGTGTTTTTCAAACGCATTATTGTGATCTGCAGATTGCTGTAATGCAGACAGATCCAGGGACACAGGGACGTGGGCATTGGTGGAATACTCACTGGGAATATTTCGTGGAGCTGCAGCAATATCACAGCACTCTGGGACTAATTTAATATCTCTCTGAAACATGCTCAGATAATTAAGATTGTCTCCTTCTTGGCTGCACTGTGCCATCAGCAATCCCATTAATCCCATCACCATGTTACTACAAAGAATCAGAGCGGGTTTGGATATTTGCTTTATAACACTTAACAAGTTGATGATGTGATTAAGGTTTCTATATTTAGAAGAAACTAACAGCAGCATTTATTGTGTAGGAAGGAACTGCAGATGCTGGTTTACAGCAAAGATAAGACACAAAGTGCTGGAGTAACTCAGCGGGTCAGGCAGCATCTCTGGAGAGAAGGAATGGGTGACGTTTTCGGGTCAAGACCCTTCTTCAAACTTTCTTCTCCAGAGACGCTGCCTGTCCCGCTGAGTTACTCCAGCATTCTGTGTCTTATCTTTAGCAGCATTTATTCCTAGTTTAACTTTAGGTGCGGCACAGTGGTGCAGCGGTAGAGTTGCTGCCTCACAGCGCCACAGACCAGGGTTCGATCCTGACTACGGGTGCTGTCTGTATGGAGTTTGCATGTTCTCTCTGGGACCGCGTGGGTTTTCTCCGGGCGCTCCGGTTTTCTCCCACATCACAAAGACGTGCGGATTTGTCGGTTAATTAGCTTCAGTAAAAATTGTAAATTGTCCCCAGTTTGTGTACGGACTGGGTGATCGCATGGACTCGATGGGTCGAAGGGCCTGTTTCCGCGCTGTATCTCTCATGTAAAAACAATTCCAGGAGTGCCGTCTGATAACTCTCAATGTGTCTTGTACACACTCCAAGAACTAGAGGTCAGGAGATAAACAAGATCATTTTCACATATAGTTTGCTGCCAGAAATGTAACAATGTAATTTGCATTTCCAACAGGTTTATGAGGCATGGAAGTTAATTGTACAAAGCCGGGCTCGAAAACTCAATGAATTATATATTTTTTAAAGTGGAATAATAATTAAAATTATAGGGAAATTCCTCCTCGTCTCCTTCCTAAATGTAGGTCCTTTAATTTTGCGTGATGTGCGTCCACGCTCCTGCACGCTGTCCCCATCTCCCACTCTATTGATCTTGGCATCAGAGATAAGTGTCGTGTGTGTGCGTGTTTCATCGCGGCTGCCAGGTGAGCTCGGACAGCGAGCGTTCACAACCCTTCCCGTGGAGTGTGATGTCACTACTGACCAACACGCCATCGCCAACGCCACACACGCCAACGCTCACCGGCCACACGCACACGCACACGCACACACGCACACGCACACGCACACATGCACACGCACACACGCACACACGCACACACACACACACACGCACAATCACACACACACGCACAGGCACACACACACGCACACACACATACATACACACGCACAGGCACACACACACGCACACACACACGCACACACACGCACACACAGGCACACACACACACACACGCACACACACGCACACGCACACACGCACACAAACGCACACACGCACACGCACACATGCACATGCACAATCACACACACACGCACAGGCACACACACACGCACAGGCACATACATACACACGCACAGGCACACACACACGCGCACACACACACACACACACACACGCACACACAGGCACACACACACGCACACACAGGCACGCACACACACGCACACACACGCACACACACACACGCACACACAGGCACGCACACACACGCACACACGCACACACGCACACGCGCACACGCACACACGCACACACGCACACGCACACACACACGCACACACACAATGCTGGCTCTCTCCCACCTCGTTCAAGTGGCACGGTGGCGCAGCGGGTAGAGCTGCTGCCTCACATCGCCAGAGACCCGGGTTCCATCCTCGCTGTCTGTGGGGAGTTTGCACGTTCTCCCCGTGACCTGCGTGGGTTTTCTTCCTAGATCTTCCGTTTCCTCCCACACTCCAAAGACGTGCAAGTTTGTAGGTTAATTGGCTTTGGTAAAAATTGACCCTAGTGTGTGGGATAGTGTTAGTGTACGGGCTGGTCGCTGGGCGACACGGACTCGGTGGGGCCTGATTCTGCGCTGTGCAGCTAAAGGAACTTCCAAGATGGAGCCCAGCGCAGGCGACTATCTGTGTACTCGCCACACGTTACAATCGCTCCACACTCTTGCATCTCCTCTCCTACAGCACCGTTTATCCCCTTCTCATGTATCTGTACACCGTAAACGGTTCGATTGTAATCATGTGTTGGCTTTCTGCTGACTGGTTAGCGCACAACAAAAGCTTTTCACTGTACCTCGGTACACGTGACAATGAACTAAACGGAACTAAAAGCTAAAGAAATCCTTTGTCTTGCCTGATACTAGAGCCGGCATTCGTCACGTGGAAGATATAAACGTGGATCAAGAGAGAAGACTGATCTTTCGTGCAACGTCTAGCCGTGGGCATTCTTAACCAGATCTATAATTGTGGACAGGCACAAAATACTGGAGTAACTCAGCGGGACAGGCAGCGTCTCTGGTGAGAAGGAATGGGTGACGTTTCGGGTCGAGACCCTTCTTCAGGCTGGTTAGGGAATAAGGGAAACGAGAGATATAGACGGTGATGTAGAGAGATAAAGAACAATGAATGAAAGACGTGCAACATAGTAACGATGATTGTTGGGTGATAACGAGAAGCTGGTGCAACTTGAGTGGGGGAGGGATAGAGAGAGGGAGAGGGAATGCCAGGGCTACCTACTGCTGAGCTATTATTGTGACCGCACACACTTGGTAGACAGTCACCACCGCTAAACAGTTAACATTTTTAGTATCACAAAAAGCTTACTAAAGTTTTAGAAAAATATTAATTAAATTAGGCGATCAGACCCTTAAGGATTCAAGAGCCTGATCACATAATTTAATTAATAAATGTTATTAAGCGGCTTATAGGACGATGATCTGCCCGGGACATTAGCAACAAGGAACCATATTCGTTCTGACATCTTTTATCCATAAAACAAGCTGTGGTTTTACCAATTATTCCCACCAGTCTGACTCTGGTATAAGTAAGCCTTGCATTCCCCCTCTCTCCGTCCCTTCCCCCAGCCTGGTTCACCGCCTAGTGTCACTGTCCTCCCGATTCGTTTTACTGTGTGTATGTCTCGTTGTCACCTTCCCCACGGCCAATAATGAGCCATTCTATTTTCCATCTGCTTTGATCTGTAATTTTCACACCTTACCCTTCCATATCTCTAGACTCCCTCTCCCCTGACTCTCAGTCCGAAGAAGGGTCTCGACCTGAAACATCGCCCATTCCTTCTCTCCAGAGATGCTGCCTGATCCCGCTGAGTTACTCCAGCACTCTGTGAAACGTCACCTATCCATGTTCTCCACAGATGCTGCCTGACCCGCTGAGTTACTCCAGCACTCTGTGAAACGTCACCTATCCATGTTCTCCACAGATGCTGCCTGACCCGCTGAGTTACTCCAGCACTCTGTGAAACGTCACCTATCCATGTTCTCCACAGATGCTGCCTGACCCGCTGAGTTATGGTGCAGCAGCATCTATGGAGCTAAGGAAATAGGCAACTTTTAGGGCCGAAATCCTTCTGGAAATAGGCAACGTTTCGGGCCGAAACCCTTACGGGTTTCGGCCCGAAACGTTGCCTATTTCCTTAGCTCCATAGATGCTGCCTGACCCGCTGAGTTACTCCAGCACTTTGTGAAACGTCACCTATCCATGTTCTCCACAGATGCTGCCTGACCCGCTGAGTTATGGTGCAGCAGCATCTATGGAGCTAAGGAAATAGGCAACTTTTCGGGCCGAAATCCTTCTGGAAATAGGCAACGTTTTGGGCCTATTTCCTTAGCTCCATAGATGCTGCCTGTCCCGCTGAGTTACTGCAGCACTGTGTCTATTTTAAACCAGCCCTCATTACCTTTGCACCAGATGAAAGGAAAAAGCTGCGATTGATGTCAGTAAATTCATTGAAACGCAACAAAATGATATTTTAATTGAACATGGCACATCATTAGATCAAAAACTACCATAGAACAGAGGAGGGAAATGAAAATTAATCTACAAGCATAATAAAACCCTCTTGAAAGCACAAGCGCACGTGTTTGGTTATCGATGTGATTTAGTCCGAATGTCATAAGTGATAGGAGCCATCAAGTCTACTCCACCATTCAATCGTGGCTGATCTATCTCTCCCTCCGAACCCCATTCTCCTGCCTTCTCCTCATAACCTCTGACACTCGTACTAATCAAGAATCTATCTATCTCTGCCTTAAAAATATCCACTGACTTGGCCTCCACAGCCGTCTGTGGCAAAGAATTCCACAGATTCACCACCCTCTGACTAAAGAAATTCCTCCTTATCTCCTTCCTAAAGGAACATCCTTTAATTCTGAGGCTGTGACCTCTGATCCTAGACTCTCCCACCAGTGGAAACATCCTCTCTACATCCACTCTATCCAGGCCTTTCACTAATTGGTAAGTTTCAATGATGTGTCCACTCATCCTTCTAAACTCCAGCGAGTACAGGCCCAGTGCCGACAATTTTTTGAGTAGTTAATACAGGTACTCAAAATGCCATTACTACTTTAGTTTAGCTCAGTATATTATTGTAACATGTATCGAGATACAACACCTTCCACACTGAGTGAAACATAGGAGCCATTTGATGGTGTCATTAAAGCTGGAAAGGGTACAGAGAAATTTACAAGGATGTTGCCAGGACTGTAGGGTGTGAGCTACAGGGAGAGGTTGAGTAGGCTGGGTCTCTATTCCATGGAGCGCAGGAGGATGAGGGGTGATCTTATAGAGGTGTACAAAATCATGAGAGGAATAGATCGGGTAGATGCACAGAGTCTTTTGCCCAGAGTAGGGGAATCGAGGACCAGAGGACATCCTCCTGATGTTGGGGAAGTCCAGAACCAGGGGCCACAGTTTAAGAATATGAGGTAAGCCATTTAGAACGGAGATGAGGAAACACTTTTTCTCACAGAGAGTGGTGAGTCTGTGGAATTCTCTGCCTCAGAGGTGGAGGCCGGTTCTCTGGATACATTCAAGAGAGAGAGAGATGGGGCTCTTAAAGATAGCAGAGTCAGGGGATATGGGGACAAGGCAGGAACGGGGTACTGATTGTGGATGATCAGCCATGATCACATTGAATGGCGGTGCTGGCTCGAAGGGCTGAATGGCCTACTCCTGCATCTATTGTGTATTGTTTAAGGTGAGGGGGAAATCGATCAGGAAACCTAACCGAAATAAAAGACTATCTCCAAATAGTTTTATTACCGTTATGAATATTTAACTCCTCTTGCGATGGGAGTTTGGGAAACATAATTTTAATGAAGATGGCGAGAGAGAGTTAATTAAAGTTGCCAACATCACAGTGGAACAGTTTGTCCGGTCATTATGTAGAAACAAAGAACTGCAGATACTGGAGTAACTCAGCGGGTCAGGCAGCATCTGTGGGAAACATGGATAGGTGACGTTTCACAGAGTGCTGGAGTAACTCAGCGGGTGCAGCAGCATCTATGGAGCTAAGGAAATAGGCAACGTTTCGGGCCGAAACCCTTCCGGGTTTCGGCCCGAAACGTTGCCTATTTCCATAAGGATTTCGGCTGCACCATAACTCAGCGGGTCAGGCAGCATCTGTGGAGAACATGGATAGGTGACGTTTCACAGAGTGCTGGAGTAACTCAGTGGGTCAGGCAGCATCTGTGGAGAACATGGATAGGTGACTTTTCACAGAGTGCTGGAGTAACTCTGCGGGTCAGGCAGAATCTGTGGAGAACATGGATAGGTGACGTTTCGGGTTGTGACTTTAAACACAGATGTATTTCATTTTAACTGGGAATGTTGCTGCTAAATCTGACTACTTTAGTTTAGTTTAGAGATACAGCACGGAAACAGGCCCTTCAGCCCACCAAGTCTGTGCCGACCAGCGATTCCCGCACACTTACACTATCCTACACACAGTAGGGCCAATTAACCTACAAACCTGCACGTTTTTGGAGTGTGGGAGGAAACCGGAGCACCCGGAGAAAACCCACGCAGGTCACGGGGAGAACGTGCAAACTCCGTACAGACAGCGCCCGTAGTCAGGATGGAACCCGGGTCTCTGGCGCCGTGAGGCAGCAACTCTACCGCTGCGCCACCGTGCCGCCCAAGTCTTCAGTTGCTATTTCCACACTAAATACCTGGAGAGATGATCAGCGTGGAGACGATCACACCGCACAACACGGTGAATTATTGTCCATTCAAAACGTTTTGTTGTTTAGTTCAGAGTTACAGCGTAGAAACAGGCTCCATGTCAGCTAGTCCCACCTGCCCGCGTTTGGCCCATGTCCCTCCAAACCTGAAGAAGGGTCTCGGCCCAAAACGTCACCCATTCCTTCTCTCCCAAGATGCTGCCTGTCCTGCTGAGTTACTCCAGCATTTAGTATCTCTCCCTACAAACCTGTCCTATCCATGTACCTGTCCAAGTCCCTTGTTATTGTACCTGCCTCATCTACCTCCTCTGGCAGCTCCGTGTAAGGTACAGAAGCTTGACAGCGTGCACCACCAGACTCAGGAACAGCTTCTTCCCCTCTGTGATCAGTCTGAACGGCCCTTCCATAAGCTAGGGTAACTGTCCGATTCACCTCTACCCCATTGCGGACATTGGACTTTGTCTGTGGAACTGCTGCGCTACAATGCTGTACTTCCACTGTACCTCGATACACGTGACAATAATAATCTAAACGTGTGCTTTCATGCAAGGAGGCATCTTGGAGACTTCTGCAAAGTCTGCTCAGCAGAAACTGATGAGGGTTGTCAAAGTCAAACACTGCTAGAGAGCAACCTTACACACCGCAGTGCAATTAATGTTTAGTTCTGATTGCATTTACCAATGTCATTTTGATGTCTGATATTCTTAGAAATATTAATTATATTCAGAGTATAGCTGAACGCTGTAATTGCAACTAATTCCCATGAGAATTGAAACAGAACAACTTGCTGTTTAAAACATTCTTTGTTTATCAAAGGGTCAAACATTTATAAAATGTATTATATCCAATCCTGAATAAAACCTCTTTTGCCTGCTAGCCGTTTGAAGAAATGTTCTATGATTATAAAGAGCTGAATTTGGAAATTAAATTAATTTTAATTCATATATAGCTCGTGTCAATGGAGGGCAGTAAATTCAAGAGAGACACAGAGAACTGCAGACGCTGGTTTTCAACAACAAAAAAGATACAAAGTGCTGGAGTAACGCAGGCAGCATCTCTGAAGAACGTTTTTGAAGAAGGGTCCCAAACCAAAACGTGGCCTATCCATATTCTCGTTCACCAAATGCACCACCTTTTGCTTAAATACCTGCTGATGGCAGTTAAGCTGGAGAGGGTTCAGAGAAGATTTACAAGGATGTTGCCAGGACTAGAGGGTGTGAGCTACAGGGAGAGGTTGAGTAGGCTGGGTCTCTATTCTTTGGAGCACAGGAGGATGAGGGGTGATTTTATAGAGGTGTACAAAATCATGAGAGGAATAGATCGGGTAGATGCACAGAGTCTCTTGCCCAGAGTAGGGGAATCTAGGAACAGAGGACACAGTTTTAAGGTGAAGGGGAAAAGATTTAATAGGAATCCAAGGGGTAACTTTTTCACACAAAGGGTGGTGGGTGTATGGAACGAGCTGCCAGAGGAGGTAGTTGAGGCTGGGACTATCCCAACGTTTAAGAAACATTTAGACAGGCACATGGATGGGACAGGTTTACCGGGATATGGACCAAACGTGGGCAGGTGGGACTAGTGTAGATGGGACATGTTGGCAGGTGTGGGCAAGTTGAGCCGAAGGGCCTGTTTCCACACTGTATCACTCTATGGCTATAATGGCCTTAAGGTGGATTTTTTGAATGGCCTTTACCCTCAATTGGGCAGCACAGTGGTGTGTACTACTGCGCCAGAGACCCGGGTTCAATCCTGTCTATGGGTGCTGTCTATGTGGAGCTTGCATGTTCTCCCTGTTTCCTCCCACACTCCTAAGATGTACTGGTTTGTAGGTGAATTGGCTTCAGTAAAATTGTAAATTGTCCCTAGTGTGTGTAGGATAGTATTAATGTGCGGGGATCGCTGGTCGGCACGGACTCGGTGGGCCGAAGGGCCTGTTTCCGCATTGCATCTTTAACAGTTTTCCAACTGGTGCAGATGCTCTCATTATTAAGGAACCATTCTTTCCATCTGTGTTTCGTTTAGTTTAGAGATACAATGCAGAAACAGGCCCTTCGGCCCACCGAGTCCGCACTGACCGCCGATCCCCACATAGTAATGCCTCTGTCCCACTTAGGAAACCTGAACCGAAACCTCTGGAGACTTTGTGCCCCTCCCAAGGTTCCCAGAGGTTCCCAGAGGTTTTTGTCAGTCTCCCTACCTGCTTCCACTACCTGCAACCTCCGGCAACCACCAGCAACCTCCGGGAACCGCATGGAAACCTTGGGTCGGGCGCAAAGTCTCCAGAGGTTTCCGTTCAGGTTTCCTAAGTGGGACGGGGGCTTAAAACACTACCCAACACATACACACACGAGGGACAATTTTACATTTACACCAACCAATTAACCTACAAACCTGCACGTCATTGGAGTGTGGGAGGTGACACTAGTCCACGATGACCTCAGTCGGTTCCCCCCTGGGCTGCAGTAAGTGATGCCACGACAGTTATTGATCGCAAGCTGATCGATTGTCAGTCAGGGCAGCCGGACCCCAACAGCTGAGCCCCTCCAGATTGGGGATCATTGCTCGAACAGCTCCGTGTAAACTCCAACATACACAACCTTCTCAAATATAAACCTTCCTTTCATTTCCTGAAACAATTTGTGTTTGGATTCAGTGTGTAAATGAGCAGCCAGGTCAGGCCACTCTTTGCATGAGAGTCACAGAAGTGGATTTTGGTTTAGACAATAGATAATAAACAATAAACAATAGACAATAGGTGCAGGAGTAGGCCATTCAGCCCTTCGAGCCAGCACCGCCATTCAATGTGATCATGGCTGATCATCCCCAATCAGTGCCCCGTTCCTGCCTTCTCCCCATATCCCCTGACTCCACTATCTTTAAGAGCCCTATTGAGCTCTCTCTTGAAAGTATCCAGAGAACCTGCCTCCACCGCCCTCTGAGGCAGAGAATTCCACAGACTCACAACTCTCCGTGAGAAAAACTGTTTCCTCGTCTCCGTTCTAAACGGCTTGTCCCTTATGCTTTTAATTTAGAGATACAGTGCAGACAGGCCCTTCGGCCCACCGAGTCTGTGCCGACCAGCGATCCCCGCACATTAACACTGCCCTACACACAAGAGGGACAATTTTATATTTCTACCAAGCCGACTAACTTACAAACCTGCCCGTCTTTGGCGTGTGGGAGGATCTTGGAGAAAACCCGCGCCGGCCACGGGGAGAACGTGCAAACTCCGTACAGACAGCACCCGTGGTCAGGATCGAACCCGGGTCTCTGGCGCTGTGAGGCAGCAACTCTACCGCTGCGCCACCGTGCTCTGCAATCAAGCATTACAGACCAGCATCTGCAGTCCCTTGCTACATATTTGATCTGTGGAGACAGGGAGCTGTGATAGAGGTGTGAGCAGCCCCAGTGTACTGGAGTATTGTACACTGGTACAGATTCACCGCAGCACAGTGTCAGCTGATTAAATCATCAATCCCCCACGCAGCCAGCCTTGTACAGACGGGGAAATTGGAAAAGGAACGACGTTTCAAAACTCATCATCTCTCTCGAATCTTAATGCCAGAAAAACGGTGAACATCTGCCTCGTGTTATCGCAGCAAAAGCACAGCTCCAATGCAGCACTCATGCAGCCTCCAAGATGCACAGCTAATGAAGCTGGCATCTTTCACACAAACATTCAGGGGGCAGTTACAACTAGATCGAATATAATTCTGCAAGCCTTTAATTTAGTTTAGGGCCATAGAGTGGAAACAGGCCATTCGGCCCAACTTGCCCATACCAGCCAACATGTCCCAGCTACACTAGTCCCACCTGCCTGCGTTTGGTCCATATCCCTCCAAACCTGTCCTATCCATGTACCTGTCTAACTGTTTTTTAAGTGTTGGGATAGTCCCAGCCTCAACTACCTCCGCTGGCAGCTTGTTCCATACACCCATCACCCTCTGTGTGAAAAAGGTTCCCCTCAGATTCCTATTAAATCTTTCCCCCTTCACCTTAAACCTGTGTCCTCTGGCCCTCGATTCCCCTACTCTGGGCAAGAGACTCTGTGCATCTACCCAGTCTGAAGAAGGGTTTCGGCCCGAAACGTTGCCTATTTCCTTCGCTCCATAGATGCTGCTGCACCCGCTGAGTTTCTCCAGCTTTTCTGTGTAACCTGTGCATCTACCCGATCTATTCCTCTCATGATTTTGTACACCTCTATAAGATCACCCCCTCATCCCCTTAGAGATACAGCATATAAACAGGCCCTTCGGCCCACTGAGTCCATGCTAACCCACGATCCCCACACGCTAACATTACCCTAGTCACAGTCAGTACCCCACCACAGTCAGTCTGAAGAAGAGTCCCGACCCAAAACATCACCTATCCATGTTCTCCGCAGATGCTGTAGGAACTACAGATGCTGGTTTACACCAAATATAGACACAAATAACTCAGCGGGACACACAGCACCCGAAACGTCACCTATGATGAGCGTTTGACGGCACTGGGCCTGTACTCGCTGGAGTTTAGAAGAATAAGGGGGGACCTCATTGAAACGTACCAATTAGTGAAAGGCCTGGATAGAGTGGATGTGGAGAGGATGTATCCACTAGTGGGAGAGTCTAGGACCAGAGGTCACAGCCTCAGAATTCAAGGATGTTCCTTTAGGAAGGAGATGAGGAGGAATTTCTTTAGTCAGAGGGTGGTGAATCTGTGGAATTCATTGCCACAGACGGCTGTGGAGGCCAAGTCAATGGATATTTTTAAGGCAGAGATAGATTCTTGATTAGTACAGGTGTCAGGGGTTATGGGGAGAAGGCAGGAGAATGGGGTTAGGAGGGAGAGATAGATCAGCCGTGAATGAATGGTGGAGTAGACTTGATGGGCCGAATGGCCGAATTCTGCTCCTATCACTTATGATCTTATGAATTGCTTTTCTCCAGAGGTGCTGCCTGTCTATTTTTGTAAGCCAGCACTGACATTTCCTCGTGCCTAGAGCTGTCTTTCTGAGTTTTTTCTTCCTCATTATTTAGGACAACGTTACTACTTTGAACAGAATGCGGTTTGCGATGTAAAGGGCCTGTCCCACTTGCGTGTCCTTGACACACAAATTACACGACCACGAGGTTGTAAGTGGGACAGGCCGTTAACTCTGCAGGCCGGGGGCATCGGCAGTGATTACGTTGCAGGTTGTGAACTATCTGGTCGGGGTCGATCCTGGAAAGCCTGCCAGATTTTTACGCTTTCTGCGCCTGGACCTTTGGGACCAATTACAAGGCAGCAGCTGTGTGGCTTTGAGGGGAACATTAGTGTTCGATACCATGCTGGAAGCAACTTCACCTCCCTGCTCCCGGACAGCAGCTCGCTGGAGCAACAACGGCTGTTTCATCCAGTGCCATTCAGGCCAAACTAACGCGGTTATCTTTTCACACACAGAGAGTGGTGAGTCTGTGGAATTCTCTGCCTGGTGGAGGCCGGTTCTCTGGATACTTTCAAGAGAGAGCTAGATCGGGCTCTTAAAAATAGCGGAGTCAGGGGATATGGGGAGAAGGTAGAAACGGGGTACTGATTGTGGATGATCAGCCATGATCATATTGAATGGCGGTGCTGGCTCGAAGGGCCGAATGGCCTCCTCCTGCACCTATTGTCTATTGTCTAACTAAACCAGGAGACATTTCAGGCCGAGACCCTTCATCTGAGTGGGTCAGGGGAGGGGGGGGGGGGGGACTAGAGATCTGAAAGGGTACAGAATAAAACAGAGCTGGCACCGATGGCCACGGAGCCCACAATGGTCCGTTGTTGGCTGTGGAGGAGGTGATAACAAAGGGATACAAACAGTGAAACTAGTGGAGGTCAGACACAAAATGCTGGAGTAACTCAGCGGGACAGGCAGCATCTCTGGAGAGAAGGAATGGGTGACGTTTCGGGTCGAGACCCTTCTTCAGACTGAACTTTTTTTTGTTCCATTCTATACACTCTATTAGATTAGTTTAGAGATACAGCACGGGAAGAGGCCATTCGGCCCACAGAGTCCACGCCGACCAGCGATCACCCCATACACTAGCACTATTCTATACAGTTTAGTTTATTGTCACGTGTACCGAGGTACAGTGAAAAGCTTTTGTTGCATGCTAACCAGTCAGCAGAAAGACAACACATCATTACAATCGAGCCGTCCACAGTGTACAGATATAGGATAAGGGAATAACGTTTAGATAATAGCATTCCTACCCACTAAGGATGAGTTACATTTACACCAAAGCCAATTAACCCACAAACCTGTACGTCTTTGGAGTGTGGGAGGAAACCGGAGCACCCGGAGAAAACCCACGCAGGTCACAGGGAGAACGTACAAACTCCGTACGGCCTGCACCCGTAGTCAGGATGGAACCCGTGTCT
>JAWMAR010000049.1:1431287-1443169 GCA_036785375.1 Leucoraja ocellata | reverse complement strand
ATTCAGCTCATCGTAAATATTTCTGTTATGAATAGTTCATTATTTGTCTCCCTACATAGACATTAACTTTCTGCTCTTCACGGAACATTGCACAAAATAATTGTCTCTGAAACAGAAGGCCATTTTATAATCAGATATTGGCAATCTATTATTAGCACTGACATCAGACTAAACGGTTAATTTTAGTTAATTAAATTAATCAGTTAATTAAATAGTCAATAGAAATAGCCCTCGACTCAGCATAAGATGACGTACCTTTTCAAAGAGGCTGCAGAGGAATTTCTTTAGTCAGAGGATGGTGAATCTGTGGAGGCCAAGGCAGAGATAGATAGATTCTTGATTAGTGCGGGTGTCAGGGGTCATGGGGAGAAGGCAGGAGAATGGGGTTGAGAGGGAGAGATAGATCAGCCGTGATTGAATGGGGTAGTAGATTGATGGGCCGAATGGCCTAATTCTGCTCCTATCACTTATGAACTTATGACCATAATTTAGCCCAATAATAAAAAAAGTTCTGGGCTGTTCATTTTGAACGAGAAGCGGAGAAGATGGCAATCGTGATATTATTACCCTGATCATAGTCATTTGGTACCGAGGAATTTGAATGATCCCATCATTTGAAATGAGTAACATAAATATTAAAGTGGGGATTTAATATGTGATTTGAATTAAATTGAAATTGAACATAAATGGTGTCAGTAAATTGTCGTGTAAACTTCTAATCTGCTGTGATTTGCGGTGATGTTTGGTCCACTGAACATGAGATGATTGAGGGAAGTACATTACAGTTTTTGTATTGTTTGAAGAAAATTGCTGTGTGTCCCCAAAGTCCATAATCTCATTGGGATGATGTAACGAGATAATCAAAGATTATTTCATCGTTCCACTCAATATCTTAGTAATGTCGTAACAAGGAACTGCAGATAGAAACATAGAAACATAGAAATTAGGTGCAGGAGTAGGCCATTCGGCCCTTCGAGCCTGCACCGCCATTCAATATGATCATGGCTGATCATCCAACTCAGTATCCCGTACCTGCCTTCTCTCCATACCCTCTGATCCCCTTAGCCACAAGGGCCACATCTAACTCCCTCTTAAATATAGCCAATGAACTGGCCTCGACTACCCTCTGTGGCAGAGAGTTCCAGAGATTCACCACTCTCTGTGTGAAAAAAGTTCTTCTCATCTCGGCTTTAAAGGATTTCCCCCTTATCCAGATGCTGGTTTACAATGGGCCGGCCAGGCTTGTAGTTACTGGAATTTAGAAGGATGAGAGGGCATCTTATAGAAACATATAAAATTCTTAAAGGATTGGACCAGCTAGATGCAGGAAAAATGTTCCCCATGTTGGGGGAGTCCAGAACCAGGGGTCACAGTTGAAGAATAGATAGATAGAGCTCTATGAGCCAGTGGAGTCAAGGGATATGGGGAGAAGGCAGGCACGGGTTATTGATACGGGACGATCAGCCATGATCACAATGAATGGCGGTGCTGGCTCGAAGGGCCGAATGGCATCCTCCTGCACCTATTTTCTATGTTTCTATGTTTCTATGTAATAAGGGGTCGGACATTTAGGACTGAGATGAGGAGAAACGTTTTCACCCAGAGAGTTGTGAATCTGTGGAATTCTCCGCCACAGAAGGCAGTGGAGGCCATTTCACTGGATGTATTCAAGAGAGAGTTCGGTTTAGTTCTTCGGGCTAAAGGAATCGAGGGATATGGGGAGAAATCAGGAACAGGGCACTGATTTTATATGATCAGCCATGATCCTATTGAATGGCGGTGCTGGCTCGAAGGGCCGAATGGCCCACTCCTGCACCTATTGTCTATGATTCTACAAAATAAAATGGCGTAAAGTGCTGGCGTAACTCAGCGGATCATTGGGAAAACGGATGGGCGACTCTTCTTCAGACTAATTGTAATATCCCAACCCGAAACGTCACTCATTCCTTCTCTCCAGGGATGCTGCCTGACCTGCTGAGTTACTCCAGCACTTTGTGTCTATCCTTGGTGTAAACCAGCATCTGCAGTTTGTTTTGTCACACAGTCTGATGAAGCCTCCTGACCCAAATATCACTTAAGAATTTAGACTCTAGCAATAAAGTGCGAAAACAGGCCCTTTGGCCCACCGAGTCCGCACCGACCAGCGATCCCCGCACACTAATACTATCCTACACACGCACACACACACACTAGGGACAATTGTTACATTTACACCAAGCCAATTAACCTACTAACCTGCACGTGTTTGGAATGTGGGAGGAAACCGGAGCACCCGGAGAAAACCCACGCAGGTCACGGGGAGAACGTGCAAACTCCGTACAGACAGCACCCGTGGTCAGGATTGAACCCGGTGCTACAAGCGCTGAAAGGCAGCGACTCTACCACTGCGCCACCGTGCCGTTGTGAGGTTCTCTGACGCTCTCTAATCAGCTGTCTTCTCCTCCCAGGTATGGCAGATCCCAGACCACCTGACTCTACGCAACATCACCGATCCCATCGTCGTGTTGGAAGGACATTCGAAGCGGGTGGGCATCATCTCCTGGCATCCAACTGCACGTAACGTCCTACTGAGCGCAGGTAACGCCATCACCTGTGGGCAGGTAACGCCATCACCTGTGGGCAGGGTCGGCTCAAGCCAAGCCACACCTGCCAATCAAACACAATACATAGGTTTGAAGGTGAAGGGTTGACAGATTTACCTGCTGGGGAGTGTTGTAGATCAGAGGGATCTAGGAGTACAGGTGCATGGTTCCTTGAAGGCTTTTGGCACTTTGGCCTTCATCAGTCAGAGTATTGAGTATAGAAGTTGGGAGGTTATGTTGCAGTTGTATAAGATGTTGGTGAGACCGCTTTCAGAGTATTGTGTTCAGTTCTGTCAGATATTGTCAAGCTGGAGAGGGTTCAGAGAAGATTTACGAGGATGTTGCCAGGACTAGAGGGTGTGAGCTACAGGGGGAGGTTGAGTAGGCTAGGTCTCTATTCCTTGGAGCGCAGGAGGATGAGGGGTGATCTTATAGTGATGTATAAATTCATGAGAGGACTAGATCGGGTAAATGAACAGTGTCTCTTGCCCAGAGTAGGGGAATCTAGGACCAGAGGACACAGGTTCAAGGTGAAGGGGAAAAGATTTAATATGAATATGAGTTGTAACGTTTTCACACAGAGGGTGGTGGGTGTATGGAACGGGGTGCTATAGGGGGTAGTTGAGGCTGGGACTATCCCAACACTTAAAAAAAAGTTAGACAGGTACATGGATAGGACAGTTTTAAAGGGATATGGACCAAACGCAGGCAGGTGGGACTAGTGTAGATGGGGCATGTTGGCCGGTGTGGGCAAGTTGGGCTGTAGGGCCTGTTTCCATGCTGTATCACTCTATGTCATTGGTGGAGTAACGGGTCAGGCAGCACGGTGGCGCAGCGGTAGAGTTGCTGCCTCGTGGCGCCAGAGATCCGGGTTACGATACCGACTACGGGCGCTGTCTGTACGGAGTTTGCACGTTCTCCCCGTGACCGGCGTGGGTTTTCTCCGGGTGCTCCGGTTTTCTCCCAAACTCCAAAGACGTGCAGGTTTTTTTGTACGTTAATTGGCTTTGGTAAATTTGTAAATTGTCCCTAGTGTGTGTCGGGTAGCTGATGATGCTGCTGGCCTTGCCGAGGCAGCGTGAGGTGTAGATGGAGTCAATGGAAGGGAGGGTGGTTGGTGTGCGTGAGGGTCAGGGCTGCGTCCACAACTCTCTGGACACTGGTGGTCTATACCGCCCACATGTTGGCCGGTCAATCTGTGGACATCCCCAGTGAAACGGCCTTCTCCTTTGACAGTCCCTCAGTTGTCCACACTGCCCCAGCCACCAGCCTCTCTAATGAAAATGTGATTGCCAAGTGATTTGTAATGTTCATTGTGTGTTATTGACAAAGACTTGTACAAAATTAAACTCATCATTGTAACTAACTCACGCTGTTCAATTAAATTGGTGCATTGAAGGTAATGGTGCAGGAACAAGTCGTTCAGAGAATAGTCTTGTTGGCTGTAGAATGTTCTAACCACGCCTGAATTGTGCAGAAATAGGAATTTTTATTTTGAGAGATACAGCGCGGAAACAGGCCCTTCGGCCCACCGAGTCCGTGCCGACCAGCGATCCCCGCACACTAACACTATCCCACACACACACACTAGGGACATTTTACATTTTTACCCAGGCCAATTAACCTACAAACCTGCACGTATTTGGAGTGTGGGAGGAAACCGGAGCACCCGGAGAAAACCCACGCAGGTCACGGGGAGAACGTGCAAACTCCGTACAGACAGCGCCCGTAGTCAGGATCGAACCCGGGTCTCTGGCGCTGTGAGGCAGCAGCTCTACCCGCTGCACCACCGTGCCGATCTCCAATCTTCTTTATGTCTTTTAACCATCAGTTTTTGTCTTTTCTTCTGAAAATATTACCAATTCCTCCTCAATGCATTCATCGTTGACAGTGGACAACGGAAACTGTCGTTAAGACACAGAGTGCTGGAGTAACTCAGCGGGTCAGGCAGCATCTCTAGAGAACATGGATAGGTGACGTTTCACAGAGGGCTGGAGTAACTCAGCGGGTCAGGCAGCATCTATGGAGCTAAGGAAATAGGCAACGTTTCGGGCCGAAACCCATAAGGGTTTCGGCCCGAAACGTTGCCTATTTCCAGAAGGATTTCGGCCTGAAAAGTTGCCTATTTCCTTAGCTCCATAGATGCTGCTGCACCATAACTCAGCGGGTCAGGCAGCATCTGTGGAGAACATGGATAGGTGACGTTTCACAGAGTGCTGGAGTAACTCAGCGGGTCAGGCAGCATCTGTGGAGAACATGGATAGGTGACGTTTCACAGAGTGCTGGAGTAACTCAGCGGGTCAGGCAGCATCTATGGAGAACATGGATAGGTGACGTTTCACAGAGTGCTGGAGTAACTCAGCGGGTCAGGCAGCATCTGTGGAGAACATGGATAGGTGACGTTTCACAGAGTGCTGGAGTAACTCAGCGGGTCAGGCAGCATCTGAGGAGGGAATGGACAGACAACGTTTCGGGTCGGGACCCTTCTTCGGACTGATGGAGACGCGGGGGGCGGGGGGGTGACAGGTGGATACAGGTGAGGGGGTGGTGGGCAGATGGTGGAGTAAGTGACAAAGGTGCAACGGGCAAAGTCTAAAGGAGATGTGGGTGAGGCAGAGGGTGGTGGGTGTGTGGAGCACACACTGCCTGGGGTGCTGCTGGAGGTGTTTAACATAGCTACATGGAGATGCAGGGAATGGAAGGATCGTGTACAGGGAGAGGAGACTAGTTTAACTTGGCGCCATGTCCAGCATGGACATTGTGGGCCGAAGGGCCTGTTCCTGTGCTGTTCCATGTCCTGTGATACAGAAAGGGTGTGTGATAAAGCAAGAAGTCAATGTCCTTTTGTGTTTTACTCAAGATTCCAGCATCAACAGCTCTTTGTGTGTGTGTGTGTGTGTGTGTGTGTGTGTGTGTGTGTGTGTGTGTGTGTGTGTGTGTGTGTGTGTGTGTGTGTGTGTGTGCGCGCGCGTGTGTGTGTGTGTGTGTGTGTGTGCGTGCGTGTGTGTGCGTGTGCGTGTGCGTGCGCGCGTGTGTGCGTGTGTGCGCGTGCGCGCGTGCGCGCGTGCGCGCGTGCGTGTGTTCGTGTGTGCGTTTGTGTGCGTGTGTGCGTGTGTGTGCGTGTGTGCGCGTGTGTGTGCGTGTGTGTGTGTGCGTGTGTGCGTGCGTGTGTGTGTGTGTGCGCGTGTGTGTGCGTGTGCGTGTGCGTGTGCGTGTGTGTGTGTGTGTGTGCGTGCGTGTGCGTGTGCGTGCGTGCGTGTGTGTGTGTGCGTGCGTGTGTGCGTGTGTGCGTGCGTGCGTGTGTGTGTGTGTGTGCGCGTGCGTGTGCGTGTGCATGCGTGTGTGTGCGTGTGCGTGTGCGTGCGTGTGCGTGTGCGTGCGTGTGTGTGTGTGTGCGTGTGCGTGTGCGTGCATGTGCGTGTATTCTGTATTCTACAGGCAACTATTTCATTGTTCATTTTTGTTGACATGACAATTAAACCATCTTGTCTCTTGGTGCACTGGAGTCCTGACCTTGGGCCGCACGGTGGCCCAGCGGTAGAGACCCGGGTTCTATCCTGACTACAGGCGCTGTCTGTGCAGAGTTTGCACGTTCTCCCTGTGACCTCGTGGGTTTTCTCCGGGTGCTCCGGTTTCCTCCCACACGTGCAGGTTCGTAGGTTGATTGGCTTCTTATGAATGTAAATTGTCCCCTAGTGTGTGTAGGATCGTGTTAGTGTGCGGGGATCGATGGTTTCACCGGTTTTCACACCTGTTTTCACACCCGTTTTCACACCCATTTTCACGCTGTATCTCTAAACTGAACTAAATCTGAAGGAGGGTCTCGACCCGAAACGTCACCTATCCATGTTCTCCACAGATGCTGCCTGACCCGCTGAGTTACTCCAGCACTCTGTGAAACGTCACCTATCCATGTTCTCCACAGATGCTGCCTGACCCGCTGAGTTGCTCCAGCACTCTGTGAAACGTCACCTATCCATGTTCTCCACAGATGCTGCCTGATCCGCTGAGTTATGGTGCAGCAGCATCTATGGAGCTAAGGAAATAGGCAACGTTTCGGGGCCGAAATCCTTCTGGAAATAGGCAACGTTTCGGGCCGAAATCCTTCTGGAAATAGGCAACGTTTCGGGCCGAAACCCGTAAGGGTTTCGGCCCGAAACGTTGCCTATTTCCTTAGCTCCATAGATGCTGCCTGACCCGCTGAGTTACTCCAGCACTCTGTGAAACGTCACCTATCCATGTTCTCCACAGATGCTGCCTGACCCGCTGAGTTACTCCAGCACTCTGAGTGTGTGTCAAGTGAGACATGAGGTGGTGGTCCTCCAGTTTGCGTGTGGCCTCTCTGTGACAGATACTGCGTGCGGCCTCATTCTGTACCACGTGTGTTACAGGCAGCGATAACATGATCATCATCTGGAACGTGGGGACAGGAGACCCACTGATTACTCTCGACGAACTGCACACCGACCTGATCTACAACGTGTGTTGGAATTACAACGGCAGCCTCATCTGTACCACCAGCAAGGACAAGAAAGTGCGCATCATCGACCCCAGGGAACAGTGTGTAGTCATTGTAAGTCCCCACCACACACTGCTCCCGGACACCTGGCCCCTAAACCACCTGGTCCACACCTGGCCCCTAAACCACCTGCCCACACCTGGCCACTAAACCACCTGCCCCACACCTGGTGTTACAACCACCTGCCCCACACCTGGCCCCTAAATCACCTGCCCACACCTGGCCACTGAACCACCTGGTCTACACCTGGCCACTCAACCACCTGCCCCACACCTGGCCACTCAACCTCGGCTCCATCATAGCACCTTGCCTGGGAGATGAGGACATTTATTTCCTGTGCCAAACTTGATGCCGAGACCAATTCTTATCTCCCTGCATGTGATCCACATCCCTCCATTCCCTTCGTAGTCCTAAGTGATAGGAGCAGTCAGGCCATTCGGCCCATCAAGTCTACTCCGCCAGTCAATCATGGCTGATCTATCTCCCCCTCCTAACCCCATTCTCCTGCCTTCTCCCCATAACCCCTGACACCCGCACTAATCCTCCTCATCTCCTTCCTAAAGAACGCCCTTTAATTCTCAGGCTGTGCCCTCTGGTCCTAGACTCTCCCGCTAGTGGAAACATCCTCTCCACATCCACTCTATCCAGGCCTTTCATAAAACCCCTTAACACAGCCAGCATATCTGCCTCTGCCTCTGATGGGCACTGGGCCTGTACTCACTGGAGATTAGAAGGATGAGAGGGGACCTCATTGAAACTTACCGAATAGTGAAAGGCCTGGATAGAGTGGATGTGGAGAGGATGTTTCCACTAGTGGGAGAGTCCAGGACTAGAGGGCACAGCCTCAGAATTAAAGGGCGTTCCTTTATGATGGGCAGGTATAGAGGGATTTGGGCCAAACGCTGGCAGGTGGGACTGGTGTAGATGGGACATGTTGGTGAGTATGGGCAGGTTGGGGTGAAGGGCCTGTTTCCATGCGGTATCGCTCTATGACTATATGTAGTACAGGGTGCCCGGGCACCCTAGGGTGCTGTGATGTATGTGTTGTGTGTGTGTGCTCTCTGACGTGTTGCTCTTGTGCTCCCGCCCGCCCAGGAGAAGGAGAAGGCTCATGAGGGCGCTCGGCCAATGAGGGCCATCTTCCTGGCCGATGGGAAAGTGTTTACCACCGGCTTCAGCAAGATGAGCGAGCGGCAGCTGGCGCTGTGGGACCCGGTACGTTCACACCCTCATCAGTTCATAAACCGGCACGGTGGTGCAGCGGGTAGAGCTGCTGCCTCACAGCACCAGGGACCCAGACTACGGGCGCTGTCTGTACGGAGTTTGCACGTTCTCCCCGTGACCTGCGTGGGTTTTCTCCGGGTGCTCCGGTTTCCTCCCACACTCCAAAGACGTGCAGGTTTGTAGCCTGAAGAGTCTGAAGAAGAGTTTCGACCCGAAACATCCATTTCTCCACCTCTCCACAGATGCTGCCTGACCCGCTGAGTTACTCCATCTATTTGTGTCTATCTTCATTGTAAACCAGCATTTTGTAGTTCCTTCCTGGCGAGCCCCTCGTGTGTAGGATAGTGCTAGTGTACGCCATGGACTCAGTGGGTCGAAGGGCCTGTTTCCATGCTGTGTCTCTAAACTCAATAAAACTAAACGTCACCTATCCATGTTCTCCACAGATGCTGCCTGACCCGCTGAGTTACTCCAGCACTCTGTGAAACGTCACCTATCCATGTTCTCCACAGATGCTGCCTGACCCGCTGAGTTATGGTGCAGCAGCATCTATGGAGCTAAGGAAATAGGCAACGTTTCGGGCCGAAATCCTTCTGGAAATAGGCAACGTTTCGAGCCGAAACCCTTACGGGTTTCGGCCCGAAACGTTGCCTATTTCCTTAGCTCCATAGATGCTGCCTGACCCGCTGAGTTACTCCAGCACTCTGTGAAACGTCACCTATCCATGTTCTCCACAGATGCTGCCTGACCCGCTGAGTTACTCCAGCACTCTGTGAAACGTCACCTATCCATGTTCTCCACAGATGCTGCCTGACCCGCTGAGTTACTCCAGCACTCTGTGTCTATCTTGTGGCCTTCTGAGGCATGTCTTGAGGCATTCTGTGGTCAGGTGGGCGGAGGAATGGTTGATTTGGAATCTAATACATAGAGGTGTCGCATTTTGGGACATCGAACAAGGGCAGGGCCTACACAATGAATGGTCGGCCTCTGGATAGTGTTGTAGAGCAGAGGGATCCTTGAATGCCGAGTTGCAGTTGTATAAGACGTTGGTGAGACCGCATTTGGAATATTGTGTTCAGTTCTGGGCACCATGTTATAGGAAAGATATTGTCCAGCTGGAGAAGATTCACGAGGATGTTGTCAGGACTAGAGGGTGTGAGCTACAGGGAGAGGTTGAATAGGCTGGGTCTCTATTCCTTGGAGCGCAGGAGGATGAGGGGAGATCTTATAGAGGAAAATCATGAGAGGAATAGATCAGGTAGATGCACAGAGTGGAAATACAATACATGATTACAATTGAGCCATTCACAGTGTACAGATACACGATAAGGGAATAACATTTAGTGCAAGGTAAAGCCAGCAAAGTCCGATCAAGGATAGTCCGAGGGTCTCCAATGAGGTAGATGTTAGCTCAGGACCGCTCTCTGGTTGTGGTAGGATGGTTCAGTTGCCTGATAACAGCCGGGAAGAAACTGCCCCTGAATCTGGAGGTGTGTGTGCGTTTGTTTTCACACTTCTGTACCTCTTGCCCGATGGGAGAGGGGAGAAGAGGGAGTGGCCAGGGTGAGAATGGTCCTTGATGATGCTTGCCGAGGCAGCATCTGGGTCAGTATGGGTGAGTTGGGCCGAAGGGCCTGTTTCCGTGCCGTGACTGACTCGCTGACTCCTACCATGGGCAGCTGTGTGAATTCTCCACACCACCAGCAAGAGGAGCTGCCGGTCTACCACCACAACAAACTATAAGCTGCGGGAATGAAGATGTGTTTCAGTGTGTCCCTCTGCCTCCCTCAGGAGAAACCGGCCCCTCCCTCCTGTAGACCTGGGGGCCCCTCGCAGTGCACGGGCCCACATTTATAATAGACAATAGGTGCAGGAGTAGGCCATTCGGCCCTTCGAGCCAGCACTGCCATTCAATGTGATCATGGCTGATCATCCCCAATCAGTTCCCCGTTCCTGCCTTCTCCCCATATCCCCTGACTCTCTCTCGCTATCTTTAAGAGCCCTATCTGGCTCTCTCTTGAAGGTATCCAGAGAACCGGCCTCCACCGCCCTCTGAGGCAGAGAATTCCACAGACATTCCACAAAGATAATGGAGTCGGGGGATATGGGGAGAAGGCAGGAACGGGGTACTGATTGTGGATGATCAGCCATGATCACATTGAATGGCGGTGCTGGCTCGAAGGGCCGAATGGCCTACTCCTGCACATATTGTGTATTGACTGTGACTCTATGCAGGTATTTTGAAGTCGGGCTAGATTAATGTTCAAATGATTGTTACGTTAAACTCCCAGTGTGTCGGGAGTGGATGAGGCAATGGGATAACATAGAACTAGTGTGAAGGGGTGATCGATGGTTAGCATGGGCTCGGTGGGCCGAAGGGCCTGTTTCCATGCTGTATCTTTAGTTTAGAGATACAGTGCGGAAACAGGCTCTTTGGCCCACTGAGTCCGTGCCGACCAGCGATCCCCGCACGCTAACACTATCCTACACACACTGGGGACAATTTACACACATACACCAAGACAATTAACCTACAGACCTGCACGTCTTTGGAGTGTGGGAGGAAACCGGAGATCCTGGAGAAAACCCACGCAGGTCACGGGGAGAACGTGCAAACTCCGTACAGACAGCGCCCGTAGTCAGGATGGAACCCGGGTCCCTGGCGCTGTGAGGCAGCAGCTCTACCCGCTGCACCACCGTGCCGCACAGTCAAATAAACAACTCCAAGTGTGTTCACCACATCTGGCATCATCTTAGTTTCAAAGGTAGACACAAAATGCTGGATTCATGTGGGACGGGCAGCATCTCTGGAGAGAAGGAACGGGTGACGTTCTTCAGACCGAATCAGGGGAATGGGAGATTCGGAGATAAGGAACAGTAAGGTGTGAAAACTAAACAAAGGGGATGTAGATCAAGGAACATGTAGAATAGATCATGGCTAGCTCAGAAAAGTAACAACAAAACAAACAGAGATCAAAGAAATGGGTGACGTTTCTGGTCGAGACCCTTCTTCAGATTGAAACGTCACCCATTCCTTCTCTCCAGAGATGCTGCCCGTCCCACTGAGTTACTCCAGCAATTTGTGTCTACCTTCGGTTTAAACCAGCATCTGCAGTTCCTTCCTACACACAGAGATAAAATATAGATGAGGACAGTCAGACTGGTGGGGGAAGGGGGAGGGGATGGAGAGAGAGGTAAAACAAGTTATAGAAGTCAATGTCCATACCGTTGGGCGGGGTGAGCTACCCAAACATGAGATGCTGTTCCTCCAATCACTCTGACAGTGGAGGAGGCCCAGGACGGGAAGGTCAGTGTGGGAATGGGAGAGGGAGTTGAAGTGCTGAGCCACTGGGAGATCAGGTAGGTCTAGGCAGGTGTTAATGTCTCCTGAGTGGTGAATCTCTGGAACTCTCTGCCACAGAGGGTAGTTGAGGCCAGTTCATTGGCTATATTTAAGAGGGAGTTAGATGTGGCCCTTGTGGCTAAAGGGATCAGGGGTATGGAGAGAAGGCAGGTATGGGATACTGAGTTGGATGATCAGCCATGATCATATTGAA
>JAWMAR010000049.1:1413787-1426287 GCA_036785375.1 Leucoraja ocellata | reverse complement strand
GGAATTAACCTGGTGAACCTACGCTGGGCTCCCTCAATAGCAAGAATGTCCTTCCACAAATTTGGAGACCAAAGCTGCACACAATACTCCAGGTGTGGTCTCACCAGGGCCCTGTACAACTGCAGTAGGACTTCCTTGCTCCTAAACTCAAATCCTCTCGTGATGAAGGGCCACATTGAGATGAGAAGAACTTTTTTTCACACAGAGAGTGGTGAATCTGTGGAACTCTCTGCCACAGAGGGTAGTTGAAGCCAGTTCATTGGCTATATTTAAGAGGGAGTTAGATGTGGCCCTTGTGGCTAAGGGGATCAGAGGGTATGGAGAGAATGCAGGTACGGGATACTGAGTTGGATGATCAGCCATGATCATATTGAATGGTGGTGCAGGCTCGAAGGGCTGAATGGCCTACTCCTGCACCTAGTTTCTATGTTTCTATGCCAGTAACATTCTTCACTGCTTGCTCTACCTGCATGCTAACTTTCAGAAGAGGGAGTGACCGGGGTGAGACTGGTCCTTGGTGATGCTGCTGGCCTTGCGGAGGCTGCATGGGGTGTAGATGGGAGGGAGGTTGGTTTGTGCGATGGTCTGGGCTGCGTCCACAACTCTCTGACTTGCTGCAGTCTTGGATATTGATTCTCCCTCTCCCTCTCTCTCTCTCTCTCCCTCTCTCTCTCCCTCCCTCCCTCTCCTCTCTCTCTCCCTCTCTCTCTCCCTCTCTCTCTCCCTCTCCCTCTCTCTCTCCCTCTCTTCTCCGTCTCTCTCCCTCTCTCCCTCTCTCTCTCCCCCTCTCCCTCTTTCTCCCTCTCTCTCTCCCTCTCTCTCCCTCTCCCTCTCCCTCTCTCTCTCCCTCTCTCTCCCTCTCCCTCTCTCTCCCTCCCTCTCCCTCTCTCTCCCTCTCCCTCTCTCTCCCTCTCTCTCCCTCTCTCCCTCTCTCCTGCAGCGAGTGACCATGGAGGAACTGCTGGATGAGGTGAAGTCTCTGAAGGTGATCGTGCAGTCACAGGAACGACGCATCTCGGAGCTGGAGAACAAGTTGTCCAAGTTCACTAACGGCACGGCCTGATGCTGCCCTAAGGTACCAGTGCTTCTGCCGTTGAACCTTGCGCTGGACACTGGAGGTGTGGGGCAGGCAGGCTGCGGCTGTGTTTGCCACCACCTACATAACTCTACCAACATCTCTCATCTCTGGGTGAGGGGTCGCTAGCTCACATGGAAGTATTTAATGTTTTGTTCTGAAGAATTCACGGGAATGGTAACGAGCCTAACGAGCCGCTGTGCAGTGACGGGCCACACACACCCCCCCTCCCCCCCCCCCCCCCCCCATCAGAGGTCCCACCTGAGGCTCCAGGCCACTACTGTGGTCAAGGACTAAGCTGGCAGCAAGCGGGTGGCAGTACCTCAGTAGTGACTGGAGAGGGCACGCTAATCTCCAGACGACCAACAAGTCATGTCCAGGGCATCGATGGACTGTGAGGGGCCCAGCTACAAGATTCATACATCTGTGTAACCTGCAGACTAATATCCTGATGCACTCTCTCCCCCAGCCGCTGCTCTGTGGTGTTAGCAGAACATGTTTGCTGTGTCTGGTAGTGTTACTAAGGTGCTCCACCAGGTAACATCACAGTGGGAGCGTGTTGGGGGCCACTCAGTGGCTGTGGTAAACCTCTGCTGGACGCTGGAGGCAAGACTCTGAGCTGGGGAGGCTGGTGTGGTCTGTGTGATATTTTGTGTCCCCTCTGGTCAGGCCAGACCCACTGTTGTGCCGACTCAGCCACTTCACGCAACTATCTCTCCTTCAGTGAATAAACTTTCATTCGGAAACTCTTCAAACAGAAACAGAGAAAGTCTTCCAGGATTATTTATTGGGCGTTCTAGAGTCACTGCAACTGCCCTCTGCATTCTGGTCAAACAAGATCTTGTTATGTTATTTTCCTGGCAGTTTCTCTGATGCTTGTGTGTTGTTGTCCAGCTCAGCTCAGGGTTGTAATTCTAGCCCCCATTCTGCAGAGCATTTGTTGTTGGGGACACCACTCCTGCTCATAGAATATAGGGCTGGTAGAGTTGCTGCCTCACAGCACCAGGGACCCGGGTTCGATCCTGACTACGGGTGCTGCCTGTACGGAGTTGGCACGTTCTCCCCGTGACCTGCGTGGGTTTACTCCGGGTGCTCAGGCTTCCTCCCACATCTTAAAAACCTGCGGGTCTGTAGGTTATTCGGCCCCTCTGTAGTGTGTAGGGAGTGGATGAGAAAGTGGGATAGCATAGAACTAGGGTGATCGATGGTGGGCCGAAGGGCCTGTTTCCATGCTGTGTCTAAGATGAATAAACTAATCTACAAAACTGAGAAAAGCTCTGAAGCCGCTACATCAATGTAGAGGGGGGGGGGGAGAGGGACTCACACACAGCGAGACAAATAGAGAGGGAGAGAAGAAGGGAGGGGGAAAGAGAGAGAGAGAGTACATGACCTGTAGATAGAGTGAAAAGGTCCCGACCTGAAACGTCACCACGCTGTATCACTCTATGACAAGTGTAGCTGGGACATGTTGGCTGGGACATGTTGGCTAGTATGGGAGAGTTGGGCCAAAGGGCCTGATTCCACACTGTATCACTCTATGACTCTATGCCTCTATACTGGGTGTAGATGTATTTTGTTGTAAATCTGCTTCCAGGGCTATGAACTGACATAACTTTTTTTGCAAAACAGATACAACTGCAGATGCTGAAATCGGAAACTAATCCGTGATCGTTGGTGGATTTCAGCGGCTGGAAACCGCATTGTCCTTCCACAGATGCTGCTTGACCCATCGAGTTCTTCCACCATTTCTGCATTTCCTTACAGATGACGCTTTGAAGGAGTCTGCCTATTTAAGAACGGTATTTTTAGCGGTGAGATAGCAGAAGGGACACGATACAATTGCAGCTGACCTAGTTTAGTCAAGTTTAATTTACAGTTACAGCGCAGAAACAGAACGTGCAAACTCCGTACAGACAGCACCAGTAGTCAGGATGGAACCCGGGTCCCTGGCAACTCTACCGCTGCTCCACCGTGCCACAACATTGGCGTTTGGTTGTAGAGTCCGACAACAGGACCATGGAGATGAAACGTTCAATGGAAAATGAAGGCACGGGAATAGCTGAATGAGATGAAGTGTTTGTTCAACGTGCTTGCCTTACCAAAGGTCACAGAGTCACAGAGAGATACAGTGTGGAAACAGGCCCTTCAGCCCAACTCACCCATACTAGCTAACATGTCCCAGCCAACATGTCCCAGCTACACCAGTCATAGAGAGATACAGTGTGGAAACAGGCCCTTCAGCCCAACTCGCCCATACTAGCCAACATGTCCCAGCCAACATGTCCCAGCTACACTAGTCATAGAGAGATACAGTGTGGAAACAGGCCCTTCAGCCCAACTCGCCCATACTAGCCAACATGTCCCAGCCAACATGTCCCAGCTACACTAGTCATAGAGTGATACAGTGTGGAAACAGGCCCTTCAGCCCAACTTGCCCATACTGGCCAACATGTCCCAGCCAACATGTCCCAGCTACACGTCAAAGAGTCACAGAGTGATACAGTGTGGAAACAGGCCCTTCAGCCCAACTTGCCCATACTAGCTAACATGTCCCAGCCAACATGTCCCAGCTACACTAGTCATAGAGTGATACAGTGTGGAAACAGGCCCTTCGGCCCAACTTGCCCATACTGGCTAACATGTCCCAGCTACATTACTCCCACCTGCCCATGCTTGGTCCATATCCCTCCTGCCCATTGCCTATGGTCAAGGAATGCTCAGTCGCTTGTTAGTTAGTTAGAGATACAGCACGGGATAATTTACACCGAGCCAATGAACCTACAAACCTGCACGTCTGTAGAGTGTGGGAGGAAACCGGAGCACCCGGAGAAAACCCACGCAGGTCACGGGGAGAACGTGCAAACTCCGTACAGACAGCACCCGTAGTCGGGATGGAACCCGGGTCTCTGGCGCTGTGAGTGCTGTAAGGCAGCAACTCTACCGCTGGGCCATGAAGGGCCTTGTACACCCGCGTGTTTAGTGTGTTTTATCCATCATCCACTGAGGGTCTGATATTCACCTCAAACCTGGAGACCCGTTAACGTCTAGCACAGCACAGGGACAAGTATGTGTGTGTGTGTGTGTGTGTGTGTGTGTGTGTGTGTGTGTGTGTGTGTGTGTGTGTGTGTGTGTGTGTGTGTGTGTGTGTGTGTGTGTGTGTGTGTGTGTGTGTGTGTGTGTGTGTGTGTGTGTGTGTGTGTGTGTGTGTGTGTGTGTGTGTGTGTGTGTGTGTGTGTGTGTGAGTGTGTGTGTGTGTGTGTGTGTGTGTGTGAAGGAACTGCAGATGCTGCTTTACCGAAGATAGACACTAAATGCTGGAGGAACTCAGCGGGACAGGCAGCATCTCTAGGGAGAAGGGATGGGTGACGTTTCATGGTCCAGATCCTTCTTCAGACAAAGAAAGGTCTCGACCCAAAACATAGAGATGCTCCCTGTCCCACTAAGTAACTCCAGCATCTTGTGTCTACCTTCAAGGACAAGTCATTTCATTGGAACTAATATTTAAACAGTTGCTCTGACATATCTTTGGGTCTCCAGTCCTCCAGCCAATTTGGGATTTGAGTTGCTGATGATGATGATGATACGTTTTTGTCACATGTCCCAGCTACACTAGTCCCACCTGCCCGCATTTGGCCCATATCCCTCTAAACCTGTCCTATCCATGTACCCGTCTAACGGCTTCTTAAACATTGCGATAGTCCCAGCCTCAACTACCTCCTCTGGAAGCTCGTTCCATACACACACCACCCTTTGTATGAAAATGTTACCACTCAGGTTCCCCTTAAACCTTTCCCCTGTCGCCTTAAACGATGTCCTTTGGTCCTCAATTCCCCTGGTGTGGGTTAGAAACTCTGTGTGAAATGGTGAGGTAAAGCATGTTGAACCTGGTGCCATGTTGGAGAGGAGAGGAGAGATCAGGACGTGTACATTTCCACGATGTTCTGCATGCAGGAGGCCATTCTTCTACAAAGTGCCCAGGAAATTTCAACAGGATGTAGTTGCACTGAGATTCATGGTACATAGAAGAATATAGGAACAGGCCCTTCAGCCCACAATATCTGTGCTGTACGCGAGGCCAAGATCATCTCTGCATATCCACCTGCCTGTCCAAACGTCTCTTAAACACCACTATGGTATCTGCCCCCACCACCACCACCCCTGGCAACGTGTTCCAGGCACCCACTGTGTAAAAACACATCTGCTTTAAACATATCTCTTGTTTCCCTCTCCCCTGACTCGTCTGAATAAGGGTCTTGACCCGAAACGTCACCCATGCCTGCTCTCCAGAGATGCTGCCTGTCCCGCTGAGTTACTCCAGCTTTTTGTGTCTATCTTCCTTTAAACGTTGCCTCTCTCACCTTAAAGCTGTGCCCTCTACAATTTGAAATCTCCACCCTGGGGTAAAAGGTTCTGACTGTCTACCCTATCTCTGCTTCCTGCGATTGGAGCAACTTCAACTGGGTCTTCATTCTGGAATTCAGTGGCAATCCTTTCTGAGATCTTCAGGAACTCCTCAACTGTGATGGCCTTGGTTCAATAGACAGTGAAATAGATGATACATCAGGCTGTAGAAGGCAGGGTTCGATTACTTCCTTGTTCAGCAGCAACTTTAGAAAGACATTAGCATATTATTTCATCAAGGAAATTAAGAATTACAAGATGGTATTATACTGAGGAAGCAAGATCTTCATTGGATGAAGCCATCAACGATATTGAATTCAAGATAGTTGCATCAAATAACATTAAGCCCTGTCATGTTTTAATTTATTTGAAATATATTCTTTTCATCTACAAAGAGATTATATTTGTGAAGATGACAATACCTACCATGTATTTACCTAAATGAAGCATTTGTAATATTTATTTGTAAACTGGGCTTGCATTCCCCATAGTCCGAGGTGATGGGAATCTGAGACCCAAGTCGCATCTCGGAGGTATTGAGATGAATTATATTGGAAGGCACAAAAATGCTGGAGGAACTCAGCGGGTCAGGCAGCATCTGTGGAGAACATGGATAGGTGACGTTTCACAGAGTGCTGGAGTAACTCAGTGGGTCAGGCAGCATCTGTGGAGAACATGGATAGGTGACGTTTCACAGAGTGCTGGAGTAACTCAGCGGGTCAGGCAGCATCTATGGAGCTAAGGAAATAGGCAACGTTTCGGGCCGAAACCCATAAGGGTTTCGGCCCGAAACGTTGCCTATTTCCAGAATGATTTTGTCCCGAAAAGTTGCCTATTTCCTTAGCTCCATAGATGCTGCTGCACCATAACTCAGCGGGTCAGGCAGCATCTGTGGAGAACATGGATAGGTGACGTTTCACAGAGTGCTGGAGTAACTCAGTGGGTCAGGCAGCATCTGTGGAGAACATGGATAGGTGACGTTTCACAGAGTGCTGGAGTAACTCAGCGGGTCAGGCAGCATCTATGGAGCTAAGGAAATAGGCAACTGTGGAGAAAAGGAATAGGTGACGTTTCGGGTCGAGATCCTTCATCAGACTGAAGGTCGGGGAAGGGGAAGGTACAGAACAAAACAGAGCCTGCATCGATGGTTCAGCAAAGGTGGAGCACACAATGGTCCATTGTTGCTCAATGCCCACAATGCTCCAATGTCCCACCTCTGCCCTCACTGATACGGGCTCTGTACCTTCGCATACCTCCAATGTCCCACCTCCCTAGCCCTCAGTTTGATGAAGGGACTCGAAAAGCCATGTTCTCCACAGATGCTGCCTGACCCGCTGAGTTACTCCAGCACTCTGTGAAACGTCACCTATCCATGTTCTCCACAGATGCTGCCTGACCCGCTGAGTTACTCCAGCACTCTGTGAAATGTCACCTATCCATGTTCTCCACAGATGCTGCCTGACCCGCTGAGTTACTCCAGCACTCTGTGAAATGTCACCTATCCATGTTCTCCACAGATGCTGCCTGACCCGCTGAGTTATGGTGCGGCAGCATCTATGGAGCTAAGGAAATAGGCAACTTTTCGGGCCGAAATCCTTCTGGAAATAGGCAACGTTTCGGGCCGAAACCCTTATGGGTTTCGGCCCGAAACGTTGCCTATTTCCTTAGCTCCATAGATGCTGCCTGACCTGCTGAGTTACTCCAGCACTCTGTGAAACGTCACCTATCCATGTTCTCCACAGATGCTGCCTGACCCGCTGAGTTACTCCAGCACTTTGTGTCTAAACCAGCATCTGCAGTTCCTTCCCACATATACTGGATGGCAACCGTCTTGGTAGGACATGGGCAGGAGATTGGATTGGCTTTAAGGCACCAGTCCCCTTGTCAACGCTCCCAGTGCTGGGAGAGCCAGGGTTCCAAATGAACCCTTGACCGATGGAGGAAGTCCAATTCTTGATACAACCAGACAAGTTGTTATTGCCCATTGAACAGTATTTGCAAATCTGCTAAAATGTTCACAAATTCATAAGTGATAGGAGCAGAATTAGGCCATTCGGCCCATCAAGTCTACTCCGCCATTCAATCACGGCTGACCTATCTCTCCTCCCCAACCCCATTCTCCTGTCTTCTCCCCTGACACCCGCACCAACCAAGTGGCCAGACCACCTTAGCTGACCACGGTCAGTGGGAAACATCCTGAGACAGTCGATGATTTTTCCTCCCCACATTCGCCGGTCTGCTCCAACAGTTTGTCAGATCATTTTGCAGATGATTCAAATCCTGAAAAGGAAAGTTTAAATTTTCAGCGTGGATCTGTGACATTTCCTGCTCATCTCCTTCCTAAAGGAACGTCCTTTAATTCTGAGGCTGTGCCCTCTGGTCCTAGACTCTCCCACCAGTGGAGACATCCTCTCCACATCCACTCTATCTATTTCTGTGGTTTAGTTGTTTGGCTATGCGTGTGGAATTGTCAATTCATGAGATGTATCCTGCAGGTTTAAGCTGATATATTTCCTTGTAAACGCTTTGTGTCATGTCAGTCTGCTGTTTGTTTTGTAAGTACATGATAGACCAGGCATCTATTTATACTTTGCCACACCTGAGTCAAATTTTGTTCTATGAAAATATATAATTTGAAAATAAAATATGTCAAAATTACCTATCATGCCTTTTAATTCATTCTTACAAATATTCCTCCTCATCTCCTTCCTAAAGGAACGTCCTTTAATTCTGAGGCTGTGCCCTCTGGTCCTAGACTCTCCCACTAGTGGAAACATCCTCTCCACATCCACTCTATCCAGGCCTTTCACTATTCGGTAAGTTTCAATGATGTGCCCCCTCATCCTCCTAAACTCCAGCGAGTACAGGCCCAGCGCCGACAAACGCTCATCGTATGTTAACCCACTCATTCCTGGGATCATTCTTGTAAACCTCCTCTGCACCCTCTCCAGAGCCAGCGCATCCTGCCTCAGATATGGGGCCCAGATTTGCTCACGGTACTCCAAATGTGGCCTGACCAACGCCCTTTAGAGCCTCAATATTACATCCATGTTTTTGTATTCCAGTTGTCTTTAATTAAATGCTAGCGTAGTGTTTGCCTTCCTTACGGCACGGTGGAGCATCTGTAGAGTTGCTGCCTTACAGCACCAGACAACAGATTTCGATCCTGACCACGGGTGCTGTCTGTACGGAGTTTGCACGTTCTCCCCGTGACCTGAGTGAGTTTAGTCTGAGATCTTCGGTTTCCTCCCACACTCCAAAGACGTGCAGGTTTGTAGGTTAATTGGCTTGGTGCATGTGTAAATTGTCCCTAGTGTGTGAGGGATAGTGTTAGTGTGCGGGGATCGCTGGTCGGCACGGACTCGGTGGGCCGAAGGGCCTGTTTCCGCGCTGTATCTCTAAACTAAACTAAAATAAAAAAATACGGAGTTGATTTGCAAGTTAACTTTTTGGGAATCCTGATCTGATTTGATAGGTGGGAGGTTGGCTCTAACTCACGGTACATGGGTGAGGACTGCCATTCAGAGTCAATAAGAGATATATAAGAAGAATGGATTGACTGGGCTTGTATTCACTGGAGTTTAGAAGGATGAGAGGAACTCTTGTAGAAACATAACATTCTTAAGGGGTTAGACAGGCTAGATGCAGGAAAATGTTCCCCATATTGGGGGAGTCCAGAACCAGGGGTCAATAGACAATAGACAACAGGTGCAGGAGTAGGCCATTCGGCCCTTCGAGCCAGCACCGCCATTCAATGTGATCATGGCTGATCATCCCCAATCAGTACCCCGTTCCTGCCTTCTCCCCATATCCCCTGACTCCGCTATCTTTAAGAGCCCTATCTAGCTCTCTCTTGAAAGTATCCAGAGAACCGGCCTCCACCGCCCTCTGAGTCGGAGAATTCCACAGACTCACCACTCGCTGTGCGAAAAAGTGTTTCCTCGTCTCCGTTCTAAATGGCTTACCGCCTTATTCTTAAAGTTTCTTAAAGGTCAACCAAGGACCAGTCTCACCCCGGCCACTCCCTCTTGTCCCCTCTCCCATCGGGCAAGAGGTACAGAAGTGTGAAAACGAACGCACACACACCTTCAGATTCAGGGACAGTTTCTTCCCGGCTGTTATCAGGCAACTGAACCATCCCACCACCAACCAGAGAGCGGTCCTGAACTACTATCTACCTCATTGGTGACCCTCGGACTATCCTTGATCGGACTTTGCTGGCTTTACCTTGCACTAAACGTTATTCCCTTATCGTGTATTTGTACACTGTGGACGGCTCGATTGTAATCATGTATTGTCTTTCCGCTGACTGGTTAGCACGCAACAACAGCTTTTCACTGTACCTCGGTACACGGGACAATAAACTAAACTGAACTGAATGTTTATAGCAGCATTACTACGTGAAGGATTTCAGGAAACGTCACTGCACTCGTTACTATAGGGTGTGAGTCGAGAGTGTTTAGAGTCATAGAATGATGCAGTGTGGAAAAATGGCCCTTCAGCCCAACTTGCCCACACTGACCCACATGCCCCATCTACACTAGTCCCACCTGTCCACGTTTGCCCCATATTCCTCTAAACCTGTCCCATCCATGTAGAGTTTCGGCCCGAAACGTCGCCTATTTCCTTCGCTCCATAGATGCTGCTGCACCCGCTGAGTTTCTCCACTACTTTTGTCTACCATCCATGTACCTGTCTAGATAGAAGTATAGTGTACAATTTTGGTCACCTAATTATAGGAAGGATATCAACAAAATAGAGAGAGTACAGAGGAGATTTACTAGAATGTTGCCTGGGTTTCAGCAACTAAGTTACAGAGAAAGGTTGAACAAGTTAGGGCTTTATTCTTTGGAGCGCAGAAGGTTAAGGGGGGACTTGATAGAGGTTTTTTAAATGATGAGAGGGATAGACGGAGTTGACGTGGAAAAGCTTTTCCCACTGAGAGTAGGGAAGATTCAAACAAGGGGACATGACTTGAGAATTAAGGGACAGAAGTTTAGGGGTAACATGAGGGGGAACCTCTTTACTCAGAGAGTGGTGGCTGTGTGGAATGAGCTTCCAGTGAAGGTGGTGGAGGCAGGTTCGTTTTTATCATTTAAAAATAAATTGGATAGTTATATGGACGGGAAGGGAATGGAAGGTTATGGTCTTAGTGCAGGTAGATGGGACTAGGGGAGAATATGTGTTCGGCACGGACTAGAAGGGTCGAGATGGCCTGTTTCCGTGCTGTAATTGTTATATGGTTATATAGATGTCTTTCAAATGAGGTCATAGTCCCAGCCTCAACTACCTCCTCTGGCAGCTCGTTCCATATACCCACCACCCAATGGTTAATTGCCATATATATTGCCAACTAAAAAAAATAAAATTCTTACTTGCAGCAGCTTAACAAACCTTGGATGCAATATCACACAGATAAATCCATAATAATTAAAATACAACAAACTAGTGACATTAATACTATGTGGCCATCAGAGACACAGTGCAGAGATCACAGTGGCTGGGGTTAGTGTTGTGTGTTGTGGTTGGTGGGAAGAAACTGTTCCTGAACCTGGAGGTCACAGTTTCCAGGCTCTTGAATTAGTGAAAGTAACAAGTTGTTTAACTTCATATAAAGTTCTTTAATATCCATATAAAAGTCAGACCCTGGGCGATAGCCAATGAACCACAGTCCACAAGATGACACTGGGAAAACCTGGCATGGATCAGATCAGCAATGTAGTGATTGATCTAATGGTAGCAGCGAGATGAGAGTGTGGCCAGTGAGTTTAGTTTAGTAAATAAGTTTATTGGCCAAGTATTCACATACAAGGAATTTGCCTTGGTGCTCCGCCCACATGTAACAACATGACACACAGTGACAGTTACGAATGACTCAGAAAACACTAAACATTAATAATAATAAGACATTAATGATAAAACACCATTGATCAAACATGTGAAGCAACAAAATAGTTTTTGTCGGTTCACATATACAGCCCTTCGGCCCATCGAGTCTGGCCCGACCAGCGATCCCTGCACATTAACATTATCCAACACACTCACACTTGGAACAATTTTCACATTTTTATCAAGTGAATTAACCTACAAACCTGCACGTCTGGAGTGTGGGAGGAAACCGAGGATCTTGGAGAAAACCCACGCAGGTCACGGGGAGAACGTGCAAACTCCGTACAGACAGCACCCGTACCACCCATACACCCACCACCCTTTGTGTGGAAAAGTTGCCCCTCAGGTACCTGTTAAATCTTCCCCCCCCCCACCTCCACCCCCTCTGCACCCCATCCCTAAATATGGTGTATGTTGTGGTGTGTGTGTGTGTGTGTGTGCGTGCGTGTGCGTGTTGTGTGTGTGTGCATGCATGTGCGTGTGCGTGTGCCTGTTGTGTGTGTGTGTGTGCGTGTGTGCATGCGTGTGCGTGTGTGCATGTGTGTGCGTGTGCGTGTGCCTGTGTGTGTGTGTGTGTGCGTGTGTGTGTGTGTGCATGCGTGTGCGTGTTGTGTGTGTGTGTATGCGTGTGTGCATGCGTGTGTGTGTTGTGTGTGTGTGCATGCATGTGCGTGTGCGTGTGCCTGTTGTGTGTGTGTGTGTGCGTGTGTGCATGCGTGTGCGTGTGTGCATGTGTGTGCGTGTGCGTGTGCCTGTTGTGTGTGTGTGTGTGCGTGTGTGTGTGCATGCGTGTGCGTGTGCGTGTTGTGTGTGTGTGCATGCGTGTGCGTGTGCGTGTTGTGTGTGTGTGCATGCGTGTGTGTGTGTATGTGTGTGTGTGTGCGTGTGTGTGTGTGTGTGTGTGCGTGTGCGTGTGCGTGTGCCTGTTGTGTGTGTGTGTGTGTGTGTGTATGCGTGTGCGTGTGCATGCGTGTGTGTGTGTGTGTATGTGTGTGTGTGTGTGTGTGTGTGCTTGTGTGTGCGTGCGTGTGTTGTGTGTGCGTGTGCATGCGTATGCGTGTGTTGTGTGTGTGTGTGTGTGTGTGTGTGTATGCGTGTGCGTGTGCATGCGTGTGTTGTGTGTGTGTGTGTGTGT
>JAWMAR010000049.1:1381287-1408787 GCA_036785375.1 Leucoraja ocellata | reverse complement strand
TTTTGTGCTATATATTCACTCAGAATTTTTTACAATCTATCAAAGTCATCTTCAAAATGTGTAAATCTTGCATTTGGAATATTATGTGTAGAGCAGGGCTCCTACCTGAATGAGATACTTGGTGGACAAGTGTGAGGCAGAGACACATACTTGTGCTTTCAACGGACTTCCAATGAGAGCGGTGAAGAAGTCCTTGTTATTTATTGTATTATTTAACGGTGAAAAAATACTTGGACGTACAACGTACAAAATGGAGGCAGTGCTTCTAAAATTGGAGAAACCGTTTGCTGTCAAACGCTGTTGTCCCACTAATGCTCCTTACGGTACAATTACACTCAACGACTGATTAGAGCAACGCAGGTCATCTTTATCTTGCCCAAAGATTTACGGCACAACAAAGAATTTTGAGTCAAACAGAGTGGAAACAGGCCCTTCGGCCCAACTTGCCCACACCTGCCAACGTGCCCCATCCACACTAGTCCCACTTGCCTGCGATTGGCCTCTAAACCTGTCCTATCCACGTGCCTGTCTAACTGTTTCTTAAACATCGCGATAGTCCCAGTCTCAACTACCTCCTCTGGCAGCTTGTTCTCTACACCCACCACCCTCTGTGTATAAAGGTCACCCCTCAGATTCCTATTAAATCTTTCCCCCGTCACCTTAAACCGATGTGCTCTAGTTCCCAATTCCCTGAGTCTGGGCAAGAGGCTCTGAGCTTCTATTCCTCTCATCACTTTTATACACCAGCTAGAATGTATTTAACTGTTGTGAACAGATCTTCACGCATACTCACACTCATGCACACGCACACACACACACACACGCGCGCACACACACGCACGCACACACACACGCGCACACACGCGCACACACGCACGCGCACACACTCACGCACGCACACACACGCATACACCCACGCACACACACACATGCACACACTCACACGCACACACGCATGCGCACACACTCGCACGCATGCACACACACATACACGCACGCACACGCACGCACGCACACATACTCACACTCACACACGCGCACACACGCACGCACCCTACTCATACTCACACTCACATCTAAAGGAATGTCGCAATATATTAATTCTTCTTAAGTTCTTGAGAAGCATTTCCTCTGGTTGAAGAAACAAAAGCAGAAGGAATAAGGGGGTGAATAACCTAGACTACATTAAGTTCCACACCAGAGCATTGGGGCAACATTTAAAGCTATTGGAGTTTAATAAATAATATTTTTTTAAATATTAAATTATTTTCAAAACAATTTAAAAAATATGTTAATTCAAATCGCCTAAATATTCATAAACATTCAATTTGAGCAGAACAATATTTACAACAAAAACATCTTGTAACCTGAAGGTTTGATGTTCACATTGAGTGCAGGATCCAATGTAAGATCTACCTTGGTGGGAGATTGCTCTTGTACTGAGCTCTGCCACTAGTCTTTGTCTGAAGAAGGGTCTTGATCTGTAACGTCACCCATTCCTTCTCTCCAGAGATGCCGCCTGTCCTGCTGAGTTACTCCAGCATTTTGTGTCTACCTTCGATTTAAACCAACATCTGCAGTTCTTTCCCACTGACTGGACTTTGACGGTTCTGTTCGAGCCACTGGTTCCCGGCACTGAGTTTAGTTTAGTTCAGAGATAGAGCAAGGAAACAGGCCCTTCAGCCCACTGGGTCCGTGCTGGCCAGCAATCACCCATTCACACAAGGTGCAACCATGGCTGATCTATCTCTCCATCTCAACCCCATTCTCCTGCCTTCTCCCCGACACCCGCACTAATCAAGAACCTATCTACCTCTGCTTTAAAACTGTCCATTGACATGGCCTCCACTGCCTTCTGAGGCAATGACTCCTACAGATTCACCACCCTCTGACTAAAGAAATTCCTCCTCATCTCTTATTAAACCAACATCCTTCTATTCATTCATTAAATCTATTCATTAATCATGCTTAGCTAATGGATAACACGAGTGAATATATTACAACATTTATTTGTTTAGTCTTAGAGTTCAGTCATTATATTACACGTTGAAGTCTCCCCAATGTCGGGTATATTGATGGGGAAGAAATGTTGATAAATATAGTTTAATTTTTCATTGATATGCATTCCGGCATCTATTGTCATTAAAAATGCATTGGTCTCATCAAATACGGGATAGGAACAGAATCAGGCCATTCGGCCCATCAAGTCTACTCCACCATTCAATCATGGCTGATCTATCTCTCCCTCCTAACCCCATTCTCCTGCCTTCTTCCCATAACCCCTGACACCCGCACTAACCAAGAATCTATCTATCTCTGCCTTAAAAACATCCATTGACTTGGACTCCACAACCCTCTGTGGCAAAGAATTCCACAGATTCACTGCCCTCTGACTAAAGAAATTCCTCCTCATCTCCTTCCTAAAGGAACGTCCTTTAATTCTGAGGCTGTGCCCTCTAGTCCTAGACTCTCCCACTAGTGGAAACATCCACTCCACATCCACTCTATCCAGGCCTTTCATTATTCTGTAAGTTTCAATGAGGTCCCCCCTCATCCTAAGCTCCAGCGAGTACAGGCCCAGTGCTGTCAAACATTCATCGTATGTTAACCCACTCATTCCTGGGAATAACCTACTATCCTGACACCTAATGGTGACCAGGTTACCCCGTCCACGTGTACCAGCGGCACAAAGCAGTTTGAGTCCAGCATCCATCAGATATCAAATGCTTGGAGCGCCCCTGAAAATAATCCGCTTGTGTTTTTCACATCAATGCTTTATACATTCGATTTTGCCTCCTGGTTCACTCTGGCAGAGATGGAATGAATCAGCTCACTTGAAGACAATCAACCTGCCCCAGCTTCACCAGAACCCAGAGACAACATACATCAGGCATGATTTACAGAGTCATCTGTTGAGGTACCATCATGCAGTAACTGTACTAACCAAACGGTGACTTTAAAGGACCTGTGCCACCCACGCGATTTGCCGGCACCCGTCATAGTCGCAGCAGGTGGCCAAAAATGTCCCACTGAGGAAACCTGAACGGAAACCTCCGGAGACTTTGCGCCCCACCCAAGGTTTCCCGTGCGGTTCCCGGAGGTTTTTGTCAGTCTCCCTACCTGCTTCCACTACCTGCAACCTCCGGCAACCACCTGCAACCTCCGGGAACCGCACGGAAACCTTGGGTGGGGCGCAAAGTCTCCGGAGGTTTCCGTTCAGGTTTCCTAAGTGGGACGGGGGCATAAAGTGACTACTCACCACCAAACAGGCGTCTGTATGGTCATGAGTTGTCGCCCAAAGAGTCTTATCTTTTTCTGGACGCCCCTGGATTTGTTGAACATTTTCGGCAACCTGCTCAGACTATGATTGGTGCACGCAAGTCACGTAAGTGGGACAGCCCCCTTAACTCTTTCAGGTAAAGTGGGTTTCTTTTTTAAAGACACATTGACTGAGAAATTGTAGATAGACGAAAAACAACTCAGCGGGACAGTCAGCATCTCTGGAGAGGTGGCAGGGGTGACGTTTCGGGTCGAGACCCTTCAGACCAAGAATCAGGGGAGAGGGAGACACAGAGATGAGGAAGGGTAAACAGAAATATAGAAACATAGAAAATAAGTGCAGGGGGAGGTCATTCGGCCCTTCGAGCCAGCACCCCCATTCAATATGATCATGGCTGATCATCCAGAATCAGTACCCCGTTCCTGCCTTCTCCCCATATCCCTTGATTCCTTTAATAATAATAATAATAATAATAATAATAATATATTTGATTGTCATTACACGTCAGTGCAATGAGATTTAGTTTGCAGCTCATACCGATGAAAAAGAAAAGTTAAATAAATAAATAAGCTGTGTGTCGAGGCCATCTGAGGGAGACAGTCCGGGGGGGGTGGGGGTGGGGGTGGGGGTGGGGGTGGGGGTGGGGGCAATCAGCAGGGCCGGTTCAGAGCCGCTATAGCTCTTGGAATAAAGCTGTTTCTGAGTCTGGAATCAGATTTAGCCCAAAGAGCTAAATCTAAATCTCTCTTGAAAACATCCAGTGAATTGGCCTCCACTGCCTTCTGTGGCAGAGAATTCCACAGATTCACGACTCTCTGGGTGAAAAAGGTTTTTCCTCATCTCAGTCCTAAATGGCCGACCCCTTATTCTTAAACTGTGTTTAAGGTTGGTGGTAGGGTGTGAAAATGACAGATCAAAGGGGGGCGATGATGAATGGAATGTGGAATGTGAAATGGTTCATAGTTTCAATGGTGAAAATGGTGCCATGAATGCTGCCACATGTTAGTGACGTTCTACAAGTAGGATTGTTAGCCCATGTTACTGGCCGCCTGGTCCTGATTGTAAGGCCCCGTATCAAACACACTGATCATCTACTGATTTGGAAACAATCCCTTTTAATAAAATATGGAAGAATGCATTGTGTAAAGAACACAGCTCAAAGACATCTATAACCACGTAACCACGATTCACTTTTTAGTCTACTGTCTTGTATCTTAAGATGGGATTTTATCAATCTATTCTCATGGATAAAATAATGAAATGTTTAATCACAGAATCATTGTGAAATGTAAAATCTCACAATCTTTAGGAAGTCTGGAATTCATTACATCACCACACCAATAACAAACCAACTTCTCCCAACATCTCAGTCTCTCTGGATTTCTCTCAGCCCCCTTCATATTCTGTGCTCCAAGGCTGCGTAAACACATTGGGGGGTAGAATATTGAGCATCGAACAGAACAGCACAGGCCCTTCGGCCCACAATGCTTGTGCCGAACATGATGTCCACACGTGATCCATGTCCATCCATTCCCTGCATACCAAACGCGCCTGTCTAAAAGCCTCTTAAACACCACGATCGTATCTGCCTCCACCCCCACCCCAGGCAGTGTTCCAGGCACCCACCAGCCTCTGCCCCCCCGCACATCTCCAGTAAACTGTCCCCCCCTCGCATCTTACAGCGACACCCTCCAGTGCTGGACATTAAAGGTTCTGACTGTCTACCCTATCTACATCTCTCATCCGTTTATATACATTTTTCAGGCATTCTCTCAACCTCCGACGTTGCCGAGCAAACAGTCCAAGTCTGTCCATCCTCCCCCTTGTGGCTGCGACTCTCTAATCCCTGCAGCGTTCTGGTAAACCAACTCTACACCCTCTACAAAGCCTCCACACCCTTCCTGTGATAGAGTGACCAGAACTGCAACTAAACGCTGTCACGAGGGCTGAGATGCATTGTCATTCTTTTCGTTCAAAGGAACTGAATCTATAGATGTTGAGGGCAATCCTTTCCTTCCATCCACAGATGTTGCCCGACCCGCTCAGTTACTCCAGCATTTTGTGTCTATCTTTCGAAGCTGCATGGGCAGGTCTTCCACTTCCCGCTTAAGAATAGCAAGCGAGGAGAATCCTAGACAGTACTGCCTTCTGCTGAAAAAAAGACACACAGAGTGCTGGAGTAACTCAGCGGGTCAGGCAGCATCTGTGGAGAACATGGATAGGTGACGTTTCACAGAGTGCTGGAGTAACTCAGTGGGTCAGGCAGCATCTGTGGAGAACATGGATAGGTGACGTTTCACAGAGTGCTGGAGTAACTCAGCGGGTCAGGCAGCATCTGTGTAGAACATGGATAGGTGACGTTTCACAGAGTGCTGGAGTAACTCAGCGGGTCAGGCAGCATCTATGGAGCTAAGAAAATAGGCAACGTTTCGGGCCGAGTGGTGAATCTCTGGAACTCTCTGCCACAGAGGGTAGTTGAGGCCAGTTCATTGGCTATATTTAAGAGGGAGTTAGATGTGGCCCTTGTGGCTAAAGGGATCAGGGGGTATGGAGAGAAGGCAGGTACGGGATACTGAGTTGGATGATCAGCCATGATCATATTGAATGGCGGTGCAGGCTCGAAGGGCCGAATGGCCTCTACTCCTGCACCTAATTTCTATGTTTCTATGTTTCTATAAAACCCATAAGGGTTTCGGCCCGAAACGTTGCCTATTTCCTTAGCTCCATAGATGCTGCTGCACCATAACTCAGCGGGTCAGGCAGCATCTGTGGAGAATATGGATAGGTGACGTTTTGGGATGTTTCAGGTCTTCAGACTGATTGTGTTGGGGGAGGAAGGTGGGGGGTGGGGGTGGGGGGTGGGGGAGGGGGGTGGGGGTGGGGGAGGGGGGTGGGTGGGGGAGAGAGCTGGAAGAGACAAGGGCCAGCTCAAAGCCGGGCAAGTGATAGGTGAATACAGGAGTCAGAGGAGGGGGCGGGTGATAGGCAGATGTTTGGACAAAGGCCAGATGTGGAAAGACAGCAGATGTGAGGCGACTGTATCTGCAATCGCTCACGGCCGTTGATCCTCAACCAAGGTGACAGTGGGAGATTCTACGCCGACAATGCCAAACACAGAGGAACCGTCACCCAACTGCACACCGGGCCATTCCCTCTTCTCCCCTCTCCCATCGGGCAAGAGGTACAGAGGTGTGAAAACGCACACACACCTCCAGATTCAGGGGCAGTTTCTTCCCAGCTGTTATCAGGCAACTGAACCGTCCAACCACAAACCAGTAAGCTACTATCTACCTCATTGGTGACCCTTGGACTATCCTTGATCGGTCTTTACTGGCACTAATCCTAATCAAGTATCTGTACACTGTGGACGGCTCCATTGTAATCATGTATTGTCTTTCCATTGACTGGTTAGGACGCAACAAAAGCTTTTCACTGTACCTCGGTACATGTGACAATAAACTAAAATCAACTGAACCGTGATGTTCCCCGTCCCATTTCCAGACATCCTTGGAATAAATTGTGCTATAGAATTGTGTCCGAGCTGACAATTGGACTTGGACAACCTCGCATACTGCCAGCTGCCAACTGAGACAGGAGAGTCTTTGAGCGATCTAGGTGTACAAAGTTAAAAACCTCCAAGCAGGGGAGGCGAGGGCAGATATATACCAACAATATTCCAATTCCCTGTCAGAATCTCCGCATGGATTTTCCAACCCATTCCCAATGACAGACAGAAACATTTCTCCGTAGACGTCTGCCTGTCTCCGCTGTAGGCTGCCCTTGCCATAATTACTCTTCAATCCTGTGACAGACGGAAGAGTAAAGAGTTGGAGGTTCAGCCGGGTCTTAATGTTGCATTTTTAATGCAGGATTGTCGGCTGTAAACTAGCTCTGAGCTCTCATTTGCTCTTTTGTGCTCAATGATAATGCATGGACTGGAGGACTTGCGTCTTCCGACTTTTGTTTAAATAGTTAAAAAAAACAAACAGTGGTGAGAGGGCTGGAGGAGTGTTGCTGATGCTATTTGTCAGTGAGTGACAGTTGTATGATCCGTTCCAACTCCTCCTCCTCCTGCTGCTTCAGTTTCTCCACCTCCTCTTGTTCTTTCGTCGACAGCTCCATGGCCAACCGCAGTTGTTCATCGTAGTTGGGGTAGAGCTGGCCGCTGGGACTGTGCTGGGGGCTGGGCTCACACTCCACGTTGCTGTGCTCTGGGCTACTGTAAAAATCAACGCACACACACACACAGTTAGAGACATCACGGCACGCCAGCTTAGAGTCATAGAGGGATACAGTGTGGAAACTGGCCCTTCAGCCCATCTTGCCCATACCGGCCAACAAGCCCCAGCTACACTAGTCCCAGCCTCAACCACCTCCTGCGGCAGCTTGTTCCATACACCCACCACCCTCAGATTCCTATGAAATCTTTTCCCCCTAACCCCTTAAACCTATGACCTCTGGTCCTCGATTCACCTACTCCTATTACGCTCCTGCCCGGTCCCTCAGGTCAGCTGGTCAGCTGCTCCTGGAGGTACCGAGGTCTAGTCGGAGGCTCAGAGGGGATAGAGCCTTCTCTGTTGCTGCTCCGGCACTCTGGAACACCCTGCCGTTGCACATCAGACAGGCCCCCTCACTGTCCATCTTCAAATCCAGTGTTAAAACACATTTGTACTCCCTGGCTTTTGACCATGCCTGAGGCTTTGCTTCTGTTTGTGGTGTTTTTGATGTTTCTTTATTTTACATGTCTTTTCCTACTATTTCTTTTGATTGTTATTTTTGGTGTGTGTTAACTTTTTTGTCAATGATTAGTGATGTACAGCACTTTGTTGCAGCTATGTTTGTTTTTATAAATAAAATTATTATTATTATTATTATTATTACTCTGGGCAAGAGATTCTGGTGATCTTATAGAGGTGGATAAACTCATGTACAAATAGACTCTGTGGATTCTTGACTCTTCACAATGAATATTTCTTCTCATGCCTTTGTCCCTTAATATTTTAAGAATAGCAGTGTTTGTACGTGGGATGATGATTAAATGGAAATAACTTTCCTCCGACACTCTCTCATTCAATTTGTTTGGTTTAGTTTAGGCCATTGTCACGTGTGGCGAGGTTTTGTTGCTGCTAACCAGTCAGCGGAACAGACTGTACACGATTACAATCGAGCCGTCCACAGTGTACAGATACAGGGTAAAGGGAATAATGTTTAGTGCAAGGTCAAGTCCGATCAAGGATAGTCCGAGGGTCACCAATGAGGGAGATAGTAGTTCAGCACTGCTCTCTGGTTGTGGTAGGATGGTTCTGTTGCCTGATAACAGCCGGGAAGAAACTGTCCCTGAATCTGGAGGTGTGCGTTTTCACAAGGCCAGCAGCATCATCAAGGACCAGTCTCACCCCGGTCACTCCCTCTTCTCCCCTCTCCCATCGGGCAAGAGGTACAGAACTGAACACAATATTCTAAATGCGGTCTCACCAACGTCTTATACAACTGCAACATGACCTCCCAACGTCTATACAGCTGCTCCTCGACCTAAGATGGGGGTTACGTTCCGATTAAGCCATCGAAGTAAAGTCGAAATATCGTAAGTCGAAGCATGGTAAATTGTGGTAAGTCTGTGAGCGGGGAGAGGGGGTGTAGGGGCAGGAGGGAAGGGTGAATCGCGGAGCTTCTGTACGCTATTAGTCAATCACTAAAGGGCCTGTCCCACCTTCACCACCTAATTCACCACCTTTTTCACTCGTGGACATTTTTCATCAGGCTAGAAAAACGCCCCGACCTACGATGCCACGAGTACCTACGACTAACATCACGACCTACCTACGACCTGCTGCGAGAACGAGTCGAGGGCAAACTCGGCAGAGGTGGTGAATTAGGTCATGAAAGTGGGACATGCCCTTAAAGCTGAAGCACATGTAGAAACAAGGTTCTTTTAGACTAACTTCAGCAAGAAGACATGGAAGGCTTAACCAGACACAGGGTCGGAATAAAGTTCGGAGCCACCTCAGCCCGACACGACACGCGTGGGGAATTGGAACGGCAATGTCGGAATTCCAAATGATGCTCATTTTTGTCCCTGAGTCACGGTTTATTAAAGGTACAGGCGATTCCAATCAGCATCTGTCACTTTCACCGAGTTACCTGTAAAGACCATATTGCCAGAGAAAGTCTTGTTGCTGTATCAGCCTCGCGATAGGATCATAGGAATGGTTTCAGAGTTGGCCCAGCGGACACCAGCCCAGGCAACTACTAACGTGCTAACCACAGAAGCGGATCTACAATTACACGTTACAATCGCTCCACACTGTGACATCTCCACTCCGACTGCAACATTTATTATTTGAACTATTGTTTCAGAAAGGTGCCGGAAAAATCGAAGGTGGACAAAAATGCTGGAGAAACTCAGCGGGTGAGGCAGCATCTATGGAGCGAAGGACAGGAAACGTCACCTATTCCTTCGCTCCATAGATGCTGCCTCACCCGCTGAGTTTCCAGAAGGGTCTCGACCTGAAACGTCACCTATTCCTTCGCTCCATAGATGCTGCCTCACCCGCTGAGTTTCTCCAGCATTTTTGTCTACCCTTACTAATCCACTAATGGCCTGTACACTGTAAACGGCTCGATTGTAATCATGCATTGTCTTTCCGCTGACTGGTTAGCACGAGACAAAAGCTTTTCACTGTACCTCGGTACACGTGACAATAAACTAAACACAAACTAATCTAAACCGTCTCCAGCCTTACCTTCAACTCTCTGGCCACTGAAGGACTTTTATTTAATCTGCTGAAAAACAAAGATGTTTGGCTGATGTTCCCCACGGGAGTTGTGACCAGAGTGATATTTCCACAATAAAGGAATATAATGCATCGTGCACGACTGCGCAGCGGGTAGAGCTGCTGCCTCACGGCGCCAGAGACCCGGGTTCGATCCTGACCACGGGTGCTGTCTGTACGGAGTTTGCACGTTCTCCCCGTGACCTGCGTGGGTTTTCTCCGGTTGCTCCAGTTTCCTCCCACACTCCAAAGACGTGCAGGTTTGTAGGTTAATTGGCTTGGTGTAAATGTAAATTGTCCCCGGTGTGTGTAGGGTAGTGTTATAGCCCTGTCCCACGGTACGAGTTAATTCCAAGAGCTCTCCCGTGTTTAAAAAAGATCTAACTCGTGGTAAAGCACGGAGAATGTACGTAGCGGGTACGTCGGAGCTCGGGGACGTCTCTTAGCGGCTCGAAACGCTAACGGCAGGTACTCGGGAAGACTCGCTAACAGCAGGTAAGCACGGGAAGACAGGTGAAGATTTTTCAACATGTTGACAAATGTCCACGAGAGCCCCGAGTACCGACAAGCGGCCATTACCGTAAATCTCCGAGTACGAATCAGGGCAAACTTGGCAGAGCTCTTGGAATGAACTCGTACAGTGGGACAGGGCTATTAGTGTGCGGGGGTCGCTTGTCGGCACGGACCTGGTGGGCCGAAGGGCCTGTTTCCGCGCTGTATCACTAAACTAGAATTAACTACGGAAACATATCGATATATATATATGTGTATTTATAACATATAGACCCTTAAGAAGGGTGTCGACCCGAAACATCACCCATTCCTCTTCTCCAGAGATGCTGCCTGTCCCGCTGAATTACTCCAGATTTTTGTGTCTATCAATGGTTCATGGTGTTAAATGCAGATAAGTTTAGTTTAGATTTGTTTAGAGATACAGCACGGAAACAGGCCCTTCGGCCCACCGACCAGCGATCCCCGCACACTAACACTATCCTACACACACTAGGGACAATTTACAATTTAACCAAAGCCAATTAAGCAACAAATCTGCACGTTGTTGGATTGTAGGAGGAAACCAGAGCACCCGGAGAAAACCCACGCAGGTCACGGGAGGACGTGCAAGACAGCGCCCGTAGTCAGGATTGAACCCGGGTCTCTGGGGCTGTGAGGCAGCAGCTCTACCCGCTGCACCACCGTGCCGACCTTTAGTACTTGGTGGTAAGTATGAGGCGGTGCATTTTGAAAGGCGAAATACCAAAAGCCTTCGTAACCACTCCTCTGTAAGATCGCCCCTCACCCTCCTGCCAACCAAGGAATAGAATCCTAGACTGCCCCAACCTCTCCCTGTAACTCAGGCCCTCTAGTCCTGGCAACAACCTCATCACCTTCCTGCCTTGGGCCTTGATGTACCACGTCCCAACCAATGGATGGTGTACCTTTCTCCATTCCTCTCCTCAACGCTCACGGGCCGAGTTCCTGGTTTGCTGTTGGTCAGCGCTTCCCAGATGGTCACCTGGAGGTAAGGAGATGAAATCAGAAACTTATTAAAACCAATCAACATCTAATTAATCAACAGTCAAATCAAACTTCCAGCATCTCCAAACTTAAATTCAGTTTCAGTTTAGTTTATTGCCACCATTATAGGAGTAGGCCATTCGGCCCATCAAGTCCACTCCGCCATTCGATCATGGCTGATCTCTGCCTCCTAATCCCATTTTCCTGCCTTCTCCCCATAACCCTTGACATAGAAACATAGAAATTAGGTGCAGGAGTAGGCCATTCGGCCCTTCGAGCCTGCACCGTCATTCAATATGATCATGGCCGATCATCCAACTCAGTATCCCGTACCTGCCTTCTCTCCATACCCCCTGATCCCTTTAGCCACAAGGGCCACATCTAACTCCCTCTTAAATATAGCCAATGAACTGGCCTCAACTACTCTCTGCGGCAGAGAGTTCCAGAGATTCACCACTCTCTGTGTGAAAAAAGTTCTTCTCATCTCGGTGGGGGCGGTGGGGGGGGGTGGGAGCGGTGGGGGGGGGGCGGTCCCCGTGAGGATGAATGCCGCGCTATCTCTACCTGGTCGTACTCCGTTCCCGCTTCCAACAGACTTTGCTGGATGGCAAACTGCAGGAGGTCATCGTCCTCCTCACGCAGCGAGTCGCGGTTGGTCCCCACCACCGTGTAGCTCCTGGGCACCTCGAACAGAGCCGGGTCCATGTCACAGCCCCGACACGATGCTGGCGGCAAAACAACAGCCTCCACTCAGGTACGGCTACCATGTAGTAGCATCACATATAGTGTTACACTCATTGTGTATATACATAGATATACACACATACACATAGATATACGCAAATATACACAGATATACACACATACACATAGATATACACACATACACATAGATATACACACATACACATAGATATACACACATACACATAGATATACACAAATATACACACATATACATAGATATACACACATATACACACATATACACACACACACACAGGTATACACACACACACACACACACACACACACAGATATATATACACACACACACACATATACACACACACATACATAGATATACACACATAATCATAGATATACACACATACACATAGATATACACACATACACATAGATATACACAAATATACACACATATACATAGATATACACACATATACATAGATATACACACACACACACACACACACACACGCACACAGATATATACACACACACACATATACACACACACACATACATAGATATACACACATATACATAGATATACCCACATATACACACACATACATAGATATGTACACATATACACACACATATAGATTTACACACATATACACACATACATATATATATACACACAGACACACACACATAGATGTATATAATATATACACACACACATAGATATACACACATATACGCACTCATATGTATATAATATATACACACACATATATATATACACTCAGATGCGCATATATATAGTGTACAATATATGTATGTAAACACACACACACATACACATACAGATATCACATATGTGTACGTGACTCTATGACTCCATGACTTTAAACAACACATAGAAACATAGACAATAGGTGCCCCCCCCCGCGTCCCGGTGGTTGAGCCCGTACTCATGGAGCTGGTGCTGGAGATGCTGGAGGTGTCACTGCTGGGAGAGGGGGCCTCGCTAGTGGGGCTAGTCCTGAGCGATGTCACCCGCTCGTCACTGCCGTTCAAGTTCCCGAAGGTGATGCGAGCATTCAGGATGTGGAAGATCGGGATCTCTGTGGAAAAGATGAAAATATTTAGGATATGTAGGAATGAACTGCAGATTCTAGTTTTCGTTTTTTAGTTTTACAGATACAGCGCAGAAACAGGCCCTTCAGCCCATCGAGTCCGCACCAACCAGCGATCCACGCACACTAACACTATCCTACACACACAGCAGGGACAATTTACATTTACACCAAGCCAATTAACCTACAAACCTGCACGTCTTTGGAGTGTGGGAGGAAACCGAAGATCTCGGAGAAAACCCACGCGGGTCACGGAGAGAACGTGCAAACTCCGTACAGACAGCACCCGTAGGCAGGATGGAAGCCGGGTCTCTGGCGCTGTGAGGCAGCAGCTCTACCCGCTGCGGAATCATGCCGCCTTGCATTCCTGCTGGTTTACACTAAAGATAAACACAAAATGTTGCAGTAACTCAGCAGGACATCTATCCAGAGATGCTGCCTTGTCCCAACTGAGTTACTCCAGCATTTTGTGTCTTTCTTCAAAAAACTATCCCAGGAATGAGTGGGTTATCATATGACGAGCGTTTGTCGGCACTGGGCCTGTACTCGCTGGAGTTTAGAAGGATGAGAGGGGACCTCATTGGAACGTACAGAATAGTGAAAGGCCCGGATAGAGTGGATGTGGAGAGGATGATTCCACTAGGACTAGAGGTCACAGCCTCAGAATTAAAGGACGTTCCTTCAGGAATGAGATGAGGAGGGATTTCTTTAGCCAGAGGGGGGTGAATCTGTGGAATCCTTTGCCACAGACGGCTGTGGAGGCCACAAGTCAGTGGATGTTTTTAAGGCAGAGATAGATAGATTCTTGATTAGTACGGGTGTCAGGGGTTATGGGGAGAAGGCAGGAGAATGGGGTTGGGAGGGAGAGATAGATCAGCCATGATTGAATGGCGGAGTAGACTTGATGGGCCGAATTCCGCTGCTGGGGGTAATGACCTTATGATCAGGTGACGCTTGGATCAAAGGGTCGATGGTGCTTTCATTGTCACCTGGGCAACGTGGAAACACACAGTGAAATTATTTTCTTGCAGCCAGTCCAGAGGAGTATTGTGGGAGTGGAGGTGTAAACGAGAACTAGCCCAATGTGCCAGTTGCGGGCCGAAGGGCCTGTTTCCGTGCTGCTACCACTACCTGTACAGGTGTGCGGATATTCACCTTGCTGCACCACTACCTGTACAGGTGTGCGGATATTCACCTTGCTGCACCACTACCTGTACAGGTGTGCGGATATTCACCTTACCTATTTTGACTGGGAACCCTGGCGGCAGGCGCAGGGTGATGAAGTCTCGAAGTTTAGCGAAGAGAGCGTTGCTTATGGCCATGAGGTCGATGATGGGAGCGACCTGGTCTGCCAGCGATAGAGGGTGATCCTCACACAGCCACAGCTTGGCCTTGAACCTTCAACAAACACAGGAAGACGGAGATAAGATTACAACGTCATTGTCCTCCGCAGGGTGGTGCAGTTGCTGCCTCACAGCGCCAGTGACCCGGGTTCAATCCTGACCACAGGTGCTGTCTGTACGGAGTTTGCACGTTCTCCCTGTGACCTGCGTGGGTTTTCTCCGGGCGCTCCGGTTTCCTCCCACCCTCCAAAGTCGTGCAGGTTTGTAGGTTAAATGGTTTGGATTCATTGAAAGTTGTCCCTAGTGTGTGTAGGGTAGTGTTAGCGTGCGGGGATTGCTGGCCGGCGCGGACTTGATGGGCCTAAACAGGGGCCGCGGGACGTTTTTGAAAGTGGGGGGGCTGAGTGATCACCGGCCTCGGGGGGGTGTCCCGGTGAGGGAGCAGAGAGACTGGGCAGGGGGGGGGCACAGTTATTATTGGTCGGTGTTGCTTGACCTCCAAAAACTGGGGGATAATACAGGGGGATAATACCCCAACTCAAATAGTGGGGGTACATACCCCCCAAATCCCCCCCCCCCCCCCCTCTCTGTCGGGGCCCACTCTTCCTCCCTACCGCTCGGCAGCCAATCACAGCGCTTCGTTCACTGCCCCACATCTCGACTGTGAACCGCGCCGTTGAGCGGAGGTGGGGCGGGGGGGAGGGGGGGGGGGGGGGTTTGGGGGGGGAGAGGGTTTGGGGGGCAGTCGGTTTCCGCCAGGGCAGGTCGTGGTGTTTCCGCGCTCACTGTGGGCTCGTCCTGAGATTCTGGATGGAGCTGGTCCTCAGAAGAAGAGACAAATACGCCTGCGGGCCGGATAATTTTGGGTTATGAAGCGTTGTCTCGCCAAAAAAGTGGAGGGGCTGCAGCCCCCCCGGCCCCCCCCCCACCAGCGCCCCCCCCCCACGGCCCCCCCTGGTTCCGCAGCCCATGCAAAGGGCCTGTTTCCACACTGTATCTCTAAACTAAACTAATTAACAACATTCATTGCGATTAATGAGATGTATTTTCTCCAAGTGGGGAAGCCAATTCTGTGGCGATATCAGGACGAACATAAACTTGCTGGGATAAATGTTTAATTGGATCAAGTTCACGAGCGTGAAACCAAACTCCAGATGTTGCTGCATCATCTCAAATATCAGCTTTGTTTTTCACATGTCCACACACATCTGTCTACGCGGTGTGTAAACATCTGTCCACAAGGTGTGTAAACATCTGTCCACAAGGTGTGTAAACATCTGTCCACAAGGTGTGTAAACATCTGTCCGTGAGGTGTGTAAACATCTGTCCGTGAGGTGTGTAAACATCTGTCCGCACGGTGTGTAAACATCTGTCCGCACGGTGTGTAAACATCTGTCCGCGCGGTGTGTAAACATCTGTCCGCGCGGTGTGTAAACATCTGTCCGCGCGGTGTGTAAACATCTGTCCACGAGGTGTGTAAACATCTGTCCGCGAGGTGTGTAAACATCTGTCCGCGAGGTGTGTAAACATCTGTCCACAAGGTGTGTAAACATCTGTCCGCACGGTGTGTAAACATCTGTCCGCACGGTGTGTAAAACATCTGTCCTCACGGTGTGCAAACTTTAAACAGTCTGAAGGAAATTCCCAACCAGACGGAGAAATGTCAATGTGAGAGACTCAAGACTCACGGTGGTGCAGCGGGTAGAGCTGCTGCCTCACAGTGCTGGAGACCCGGGTGCTGTCGGTACGGAGTTTGCACGTTCTCCCCGTGACCTGCGTGGGTTTTCTCCGGGCGCTCCGGTTTCCTCCCACACTCCAAAGGCGTGCAGGTTTGCAGGCTAATTGGCTTGGTGTAAATTATAAATTGTCCCTAGTGTGTGTGTAGGATAGTGTTAGTGTGCGGGGATCGCTGGTCGGCACGGACTCGGTGGGCCGAAGGGCCTGTTTCCGCGCTGTATTTCTGAACATACATGGCCGCGACTCTTGACTCACTTCTGCGTTTTGGTGGTGAGTTCCATGGGCCGCCCAATGTCACGGCTTCCCAGGTCAAAGTTGGGGTTGAAGTATTCCTCTGGTGTAATGGACGTGGGGTTGGTGTTACTGAATGTCTGGGTGATGTAGGCCTGCAACACACAACAACAAACACAACTAGACTAACTCACGTGTACGAGGTACAGTGACACGCTTCTGTTGCACGCTAACCAGTCAGCGGAAAGACAACACATGATTACAATCGAGCCGTCCACAGTGTACAGATACATGTTAAGGGAATAACATTTAGTGCAAGGCAAAGCCAGCAAAGTCCGATCCAGGATAGTTTTCTGATGGACTGGACATTGATTGAGCAATATCACGCAACATCATAACATTCACGAGGATGTTGCCAGGACTAGAGGGTGTGAGCTACAGGGAGAGGTTGAGCAGGCTGGGTCTCTATTCCATGGAGCGCAGGAGGATGAGGGGTGATCTTATAGAGGTGTATAAAATCATGAGAGGAATAGATCGGGTAGATGCACAGAGTCTCTTGCCCAGAGTAGGGGAATCGAGGACCAGAGGACATAGGTTTATAGGAATCTGAAGGGGTAACTTTTTCACACAAAGGGTGGTGGGTGTAAGGAACGAGCTGCCGGTGGAGGTAGTTGAGGCTGGGACTATCCCAAAGTTTAAGAAATATTTAGATGGGTACATGGATAGGACAGGCTTAGAGGGATATGGACCAAATGCAGGCACGTGGGACTAGTGTAGATGGGGCATGTTGGGCGGTGTGGGCAAGTTGGGCCGAAGGGCCTGTGACTCTGTGTAATTCTAAAGTATTATCAGGCTCACATGTAAATTGAAAGTTTGTGTGGATAAATAGAATTGTAATATAGAAACTTATAGAAACTTACAGAAAGGGGTTGGACAGGCTAGATGCAGGAAGATTGTTCCCGATGTTGGGAAAGTCCAGGACAAGGGGTCACAGTTTAAGGATAAGGGGGAAGTCTTTTAGGACCGAGATGAGAAAAGGTTCTACTGCAGTTGTACAGGGTCTTGGTGAGACCACACCTGGAGTATTGCGTACAGTTTTGGTCTCCTAATCTGAGGAAAGACATTCTCGCCATAGAGGGAGTACAGAGAAGGTTCACCAGACTGATTCCTGGGATGTCAGGACTTTCATATGAAGAAAGACTGGATAGACTCGGTTTGTACTCGCTAGAATTTAGAAGATTGAGGAGGGATCTTATAGAAACTTACAAAATTCGTAAGGGGTTGGACAGGCTAGATGCAGGAAGATTGTTCCCGATGTTGGGGAAGTCCAGAACAAGGGGTCACAGTTTAAGGATAAGGGGGAAATCTTTTAGGACCGAGATGAGGAAAACATTGGTGAATCTGTGGAATTCTCTGCCACAGAAGGTAGTTGAGGCCAGTTCATTGGCTATATTTCAGAGGGAGTTAGATGTGGCCCTTGTGGCTAAAGGGATCAGGGGGTATGGAGAGAAGGCAGGTACAGGATACTGAGTTGGATGATCAGCCATGATCACATTGAATGGCGAATGGTGCAGGCTCGAAGGGCCGAATGGCCTCTACTCCTGCACCTATTGTCTATGTTTCTATGTTTCAATGTAATGATTTGATTAAAATGTTCGTGTAAATCGTAAAACCGTTTTCTTTTGTTTACAGTTGATTAGTTCGGGCTTCAGGGGTTGTGGGGAGAATGGGGTTTGAGAGATAGATCAGCCATGATGGGCCGAATGGCCAACTTCTGCTCCTAGCGCATGATCCATACATGATGGGCTGAAGCGCCAGTTTCAAGGGGCAGTGTGGATGAATTTTACGGGGGGATTGGCCGTGCCTGGTGTATCGAGTACAACACTGACTGAAGCCGAGGTGACAGCCATCGTTACCCACCCCATTGTGTGTTCCCACATGCTGCTCCGCTATGCCCAGGAACGACTGCAGTGGAGTCTTGCTTCCTGCAAAATACAAAGAGTTTCCTTCAGTCTCGCTGTGAGTTCCATCACTGATTACACCCGCTCCAGTCTGCATCCACAAGCTCCAGGAACAGAATGAGGCCATTTAGCCCATCAAGCCTTCTCCGCCATTCAATCTGCCTCCCACCTCCTAACCCCATTCTCCTGCCTTCTCCCCATAACCCCTGACACCCGTACTAATGAAACATAGAGCTCGGCAGCATGGAAACAGGCCCTTCGGCCCAGCTTGTCCATGCTGACTAAGTTAGCATGCTGGGCTAGTCCCATTTGCCTGTATTTGGCCCATATCCCTCTAAACCCTTGCTACCCATACATCTGCCCAAATGTCTTATAAAGTAGGCAACAGTGCTGGAGAAACTCAGCGGGCGCAGCAGCATCTATGGAGCGAAGGAAATAGGCAACCTAGTGAAGGAAATAGGCAACGTTTCGGGGCCGAATCCCTTGGGAAATAGGTAACGTTTCGGGCCGAAACCCCTTGGGTTTCGGCCCGAAACGTTGCCTATTTCCTTCGCTCCATAGATGCTGCTGCACCCGCTGAGTTTCTCCAGCACTCTTGTCTACCTTCGATTTTCCAGCATCTGCAGTTCCTTCTTAAACATTATATCTGCTTCCTCTGGCAGCTCGTTCCAGATATGCACTACCCTCCGAGTGAAAAAGTTGCCCCTCAGGCCCCTTCTAAAATCTCTACCTTCTCACCATAAGCCTGTGCCCTCTAGTTTTAGAATCCTCTACCTTGGGGAGAACTGTGCCCCTCTTGGTCCAGCAGGGCCTGTGAACGCTGCACGGCACAAACCTCAGCAACTGTGACCTGCAGCAGACTGCCTCCTTGTACAGAGGTCTCTGCTCTATCTGGCGTGAGGTCTATGGTTATTAATCTAATGAGGGCTTTTTATTATAATATTTATCTGTGTGTTATTGCATTTATGGGCTCGTTAACACAGAGAGTGGTGAATCTCTGGAATTCTCTGCCACAGAAGGTAGTTGAGGCCACACAGTTCATTGGCTATATTTAAGAGGGAGTTAGATGTGGCCCTTGTGGCTAAAGGGATCAGGGGTATGGAGAGAAGGCAGGTACGGGATACTGAGTTGGATGATCAGCCGTGATCATATTGAATGGTGAATGGTGCAGGCTCGAAGGGCCGAATGGCCTCTACTCCTGCACCTATTGTCTATGTTTCTATGTTAATCTACTGCAAGGAAGAATTACACTGTTCTGTTGTGGGTACATCCAACAATTAAACCCTCTCTCTTTCTCTCCCTCCCTCGTCCTGTCTCTCCGTCTCCCTCCCTCGTCCTGTCTCTCCTCAATTCAATTTTCAATTTAAAAACTTTATTGGCATGATAAAAAAACATTGTTATATTGCCAAAGTATAAAACATGACATAATGTTTAAAATGCATCAGTATAAATACAAGTATACGGTGCATGGATAGATATGTCCCTGTACATAAACCTGCAACAGGCCTATAGACCTTTATTGATGCTACACGTTCTTGCAGCTGTAAGCAGTACAACACAATAGCAAGTTTAGCAATTCAATATTCATTTCTTAATGTTAGTTAATGTTGATTAGTGTGTGCGTACATATGTGCATGTTGGTCATTCACCGTCTCTCAGGTTATGGCATGCTGTTACGTTTTGTGCACCAAGATGTGCCGTATTTCCTTCGCCAAGGATCATTCTTAGTTTTGATAAATCATCTAGTTCTTTAAAATCAGGGGTTGCCAGACTGAGTTTGTCAAAGTACGCTTTCCTTGTTTTGTCAAATTGTTAGGAGGAAGTGCATCTCTGTATCTCTCTCTCTCTCTCTGTCTCTCTGTCTCTCTGTCCCTCTCTCTCTCTCTCTCTCTCTCTCTGTCTCTCTGTCCATCTGTCCGTCTGTCTCTCTCTCTCTCTATCTCTTCTCTCTCCTCCCTCCCTCTCCTTGTCCTCTTCAATAAAATGCACCTCACCTCAAAGAGAAACCAAAATCGAGCTAAGGTGGGATCGCCTGCCTTCAGACCTAATTCTGATGATATTTTCTACTTAACAAAAACATAGAAACATAGAAATTAGGTGCAGGAGTAGGCCATTCGGCCCTTCGAGCCTGCACCGCCATTCAATATGATCATGGCTGATCATCCAACTCAGTATCCTGTACCTGCCTTCTCTCCATACCCCCTGATCCCTTTAGCCACAAGGGCCACATCTAACTCCCTCTTAAATATAGCCAATGAACTGGCCTCAACTACCCTCTGTGGCAGAGAGTTCCAGAGATTCACCACTCTCTGTGTGAAAAAAGTTCTTCTCATCTCGGTCCTAAAGCATTTCCCCCTTATCCTTAAGCTGTGACCCCTTGTCCTGGACTTCCCCAATATCGGGAGCAATCTTCCTGCATCTAGCTGGAAAACAAAGTATGAAAATGGATTTCACGCAACGAGAACCTTTCCCCTGTCCCTCGGTTCACGTGACAATAAACTAAACTAAACTAAAGCCCAAAGTAATGTCTCAGTGTAATTAATCAACTGTTCAATGTAACCGCTGTTTACTCCACGGAGCTATCAGCTGTCAACATTGCATCATTTCTGCATGGTCGCTTATCTTTCACAAACTGTGTCGCCCTGTTAAACATCTCCTTGCTGCCGGCTCAGGGTTGGCAGCTTGTTTTAGCTTGAATGAGTTTAACGGAGAAGTCAGTGCCTGCCAGATGCCAGTCTCACCCCAGTCACTCCCTCTTGTCCCCTCTCCCATCGGGCAAGAGGAACAGAAGTGTGAATACGCACATCTCCAGATTCAGGGACAGTTTCTTCCCGGCTGTTATCAGGCAACTGAACCATCCTACCACAACTAGAGAGCGGTCCTGAACTACTATCTACCTCATTGGTGACCCTCGGACTATCCTTGATCGGATTCTGCTGGCTTTACCTTGCACTGAACGTTATTCCCTTATCATGCATCTGTACACTGTGACAATAAATAACTAACTGATTGGATCCAACAGCAAAGGAAACCACATCATTGTAACAACTGTTGTGTTTTGTGTCCAGATACAGTCCTGGCAACAGCGGGTAGAGCTGCTGCCTCACAGCACCAGAGACCCGGGTTCCATCCTGACTACGGGCGCTGTCTGTACGGAGTTTGTACGTTCTCCCCGTGACCTGCGTGGGTTTTCTCCGGGTGCTCCGGTTTCCTCCCACGCTCCAAAGGCGTGCAGGTTTGTAGGTTAATTGGCTCGGTATAATTGAAGTTTGCCCCCGTGTGTGTGTGTAGGGTAGTGTTAGTGTGCGGGGGTCGCTGGTCGGCACGGACTCGTTGGGCCGAAGCGCCTTTTTCTGCGCTGTATCTCTAAACTAAACTAAACTAAACAAGCAATGTCATGCATTACGTTTTGGAATGAATTAGAAAATAATAGACTTAAAGTGCTGGAGTAACTCAGCGGGTCAGGCAGCATCTGTGGTGAACATGGATAGGTGACGTTACACAGAGTGCTGGAGTAACTCAGCGGGTCAGGCAGCATCTATGGAGCTAAGGAAATAGGCAACGTTTCGGGCCGAAACCCTTCCGGGTTTCGGCCCGAAACTTTGCCTATTTCCATAAGGATTTCGGCCCCGAAAAGTTGCCTATTTCCTTAGCTCCACAGATGCTGCTGCACCAAAACTCAGCGGGTAAGGCAGCATCTGTGGAGAACATGGATAGGTGACGTTTCACAGAGTGCTGGAGTAACACAGCGGTTCAGGCAGCATCTGTGGAGAACATGATCTTGGTCCTTCTTCAGACTTGAAGATAGGGTCCTGAGCTGAAACGTCACCTATACTTTCCCTCTCAACCCCATTCTCCTGCCTTCTCCTCACAACCCTTGACATGTCTACATGTCCGTGCCGACCAGCGATCCCCGCACGCTAACTCTACCCTACACACACACTAGGGACAATTTACATTTACACCAAGACAATTAACCTACAAACCTGCACGTCTTTGGAGTGTGGGAGGAAACCGGAGCACCCGGAGAAAACCCACGCAGGTCACGGGGTGAACGTGCAAACTCCGTACAGACAGCACCCGTAGTCAGGATCGAACCCGGGTCACTGGCGCTGTGAGGCAGCAACTCTACCCGCTGCGCCACCGTAGCTGGGACACATGGCAATAAAACACTCTTGACTCTTGAAAGAAAGACAAGGGGCTGTCCCACTTACACGGTTTGTCCTGCGATTGCCGGCACCTGTCATGGTCGCAGCAGGTCGCTGAAAATATTCAAGGTGTTGAAAATCCAGCGGTGACCAGAACAAGGCACGACTACATCGAGCGACGACACGACCGTACAGGCATCACCCCGCCACTCGCGTAAGTGGGACAGGCCCTTTAGAAAACTTTACAGTGGAAACTCCAAAAGGACAGAGTCTGGTCAAGCAGCAACTAATACACAGACTCTAGATCTGACCCACAGCTTGTACCCTGGGCATTGGAACACAAGCACGCATTACACACAGATCAATAATCTGTGATAGATTAGTGTAGGAACTAAACAAGATGGGATATGATTGAGGGGCCTGGGGTTTAAATGAAACTTTCATGGAGCAAAGTTTGTTCCAATATTATTATCCCCTGAAGGGATTTGGTGTCAATGGAGGTTCCACTGTTATAAACGTCTTCAGCGGTCACTGTGAGAATGGAAGTCAATATAAAACCACGTTACTTTGGGTCTTCTGGCTGGCGGGAGGCATGGCTGGATGTTGGGCCAACAGGCTGGACACTGATGGAGCCGCGTTGTGGCATCGCAGACTCACACCTTGGGAACAACCGGAGACAAACACAGGCTGGGCTTGAGTGTACCGAGTGGCCGAGAGTCACCCAGCCCACCCAGAGAACAAACCCCAAACACACGCACGCACACAGGGTGGGGGGTGCATGGATTAGCGGTTTTAGCCAGGGTAGGTGAAGCAGGAATTAGAGGTTTTAGCCAGGGTAGGTGAAGCAGGAATTAGAGGGTTTAGCCAGGGTAGGTGAAGCAGGAATTAGAGGGTTTAGCCAGGGTAGGTGAAGCAGGAATTAGAGGGTTTAGCTGGAGTAGAGGATGCAGGTATTAGAGGGTTTAGCCAGGGTAGGTGAAGCAGGAATTAGAGGGTTTAGCCAGGGTAGGTGAAGCAGGAATTAGAGGGTTCAGCCAGGGTTGAGGATGCAGGAATTAGAGGGTTTAGCTAGAGTAGAGGATGCAGGAATTAGAGGGTAAACCTAGAGGAATCATGACCAACAAGGTTTATTCAGGGTAGGGGATCGCCACAAAATGCTGGAGTAACTCAGCGGGACAGGCAGCATCTGTGGAGAGAAGGAACGGTGACGTTTCGGGTCGAGACCCTTCTTGACACCTGTCCTCCTGAGCTACTCCAACGCCTGCACCCAGGGTCGGGTATCAGGAAGAAGAGGGCACAGGTTTAAGGTGAGAGGGGAAAGAGTTAATAGGAACCAGAGGGGCAGCTTTATCCCACAGAGGGTGGTGGGTGCATGGAGCGAGCTGCCAGAGGAGGTAGTTGAAGCTGGGACTATAATACCATGTGTAAGACATTTGAACGGGTACGTGGATAGGACAGGTTTGAAGGGATATGGGCCAAACGCAGGCAGGTGCGATGAAATTAGACGGGGCATGTTGGTTAGTGGGTATTTTTAAGGCAGAAAGATAGATTCTTGATTAGTACGGGTGTCTGGGGTTATGGGGAGAAGGCAGGAGAATGGGGTTAGGAGGGAGAGATAGATCAGCCATGATTGAATGGCGGAGTAGACTAGATGGACCGAATGGCCTAATTCTGCTCCTATCCCTTATGACCTTATGCTGCCACAATCCTGGCAAAGATATCTTCCTCAATAAATATTTGCTTCTGGGTCAGAGATCTGTGACTTCATTGAAATGTTATCATCTCGTCCACAGCCAGCAATGGACCATTGTGGGCTCCACCTGGCCTTGGTCATCAATGCCGGCTCTGATGTGTTCTGAACCTTTTCATATCTCTAGTGTCCCTTCCCCCTGAGTCTCAGTCTGAAGAAAGGTCTCGACCCAAAACGTCACCCATTCCTTCTCTCCAGAGATGCTGCCTGTCCCGCTGGGTTACTCCAACATTTTGCGTCTGTATTCGGTGTAAACCAGCGTCTGCAGTTCCTTCTTGAGATCCCAAACCATGACTTTTTCCTGCTTTCTCCTCCTGACTTACGAGGATGTTGCCAGGACTAGAGGGTGTGAGCTACAGGGAGAGGTTGAGTCGGCTGGGTCTCTATTCCATGGAGCGCAGGAGGATGAGGGGTGATCTTATAGAGGTGTACAAAACCATGAGAGGAATAGATGAATCAAGGACCGGAGGACACGGGATCAAGGTGAAGGGGAAAAGATTTGAAGGGGTAACTTTATCACACAAAGGGCGGTGGGTGTATGGAACGAGCTGCCGGAGCAGGTAGTTGAGGCTGGGACTATCCCAACGTTTAGGAAACAATTGGGCAGGTACATGGATAGGACAGGATTGGAGGGATATGGACCAAACGCAGGCAGTGGGACTAGTGTAGCTGGGACATGTTGGGCAGTGTGGGTACGTTGGGCTGAAGGGCAGGTTTGTTTCCACACTGGATCACTCTGTGACTCTGTAACTCTGTGTTTCATGGTTCATTGATTTCCTCAGTCTGGCCTGCTTCATAATACCACATACAGTTCTTCTAACTCTGACTGGTCATTGATTGCACAAGATCTTTCCCAACTAACCACGAGCAGGGGATAGTTGTCCACCCCTTTATCACTTCCAAGACCGCACGTTTTATTTTATTTTTTTTGTCTGGGTGGTTATTTACAATATCTGAACCAAACACAGAGTGCTGGAGTAACTCAGTGGGTCAGGCAGCATCTGTGGAGAACATGGATAGGTGACGTTTCACAGAGTGCTGGAGTAACTCAGTGGGTCAGGCAGCATCTATGGAGCTAAGGAAATAGGAAACGTTTCGGGCCGAAACCCGTAAGGGTTTCGGCCCGAAACGTTGCCTATTTCCATAAGGATTTCGGCCCTGAAACGTTGCCTATTTCCTTCGCTCCATAGATGCTGCTGCACCATAACTCAGCGGGTCAGGATAGGTGACGTTTCACAGAGTGCTGGAGTAACTCAGCGGGTCAGGCAGCATCTGTCGAGAACATGGATAGGTGACATTTCACAGAGTGCTGGAGTAACTCAGCGGGTCAGGCAGCATCTGTGGAGAACATGGATAGGTGACATTTCACAGAGTGCTGGAGTAACTCAGCGGGTCAGGCAGCATCTGTGGAGAACATGGATAGGTGACACTTCTTCAGGCTGAGAAAACAAAGGGTCCTGCCCCATATCATTTTCTACCCATTACCCTCCACAGATGCTGCCTGACCCGCTGAGTTACTCCAGCACTTGGTGCTTTGCTCCAGATTCCAGTATCTGCAGTTACTTGAGCCTCCTCCCATACATGTGGCACACGGTGGTGCAGCGGGTAGAGCTGCTGCCTCACAGCGCCAGAGACCCGGGTTCGATCCTGACTACGATTGCTGTCTGTACGGAGTTTGCATGTTCTCCCCGTGACCTGCGTGGGTTTCATCCAATACCTCCGGTTTCCTCCCACACTCCAAAGACGTGCAGGTTTGTAGGTTAAGTGGCTCAGAATAAATGTAAATTGTCCCCAGTGTGTGTAGGATAGTGTTAGCGTGCGGGGGTCGCTGGTCGGTGTGGACTCGGTGGGCCGAAGGGCCTGTTTCCGTGCTGGATCTCTAAACTAAACTCAGCTTGTTTGGGATGGTGAGTTTGATGTCTTACGATCTTGATGTTGAAGTAACCTGTGGTGAATGTTATTTAGTTGATGCTCGGTGAAGTTTGTGGGCAACGGGATTGGTCAGCTTGGTCTGGATAAGATCATGCAGATTACTGTATCATTGGAATGGGAGTTGAAGGAACAGTATTATAGCATGCAAAGCCTTGTTCACCCCCCCTACCCCTCCCCCGACCCCCCACCCCCCACCCACCCCGACCCTTCCCCTCTCCCCCCCACCCCCAAGCCCACCCCCCCCCAACACCTCCCCCTCACCCCCCACCACCCTCCACCAGCATCAACAGTGCCCAAATACAAACGTTGGTGAATTAACCAATTGTCTGAAGAAGGGTCTCGACCCGAAACGTTGCCTATTTCCTTCGCTCCATAGATGCTGCCTCACCCGCTGAATTTCTCCAGCATTTTTGTCTATCTTTGATTTTTCCAGCATCTGCAGTTCCTTCTTAAACATCGTTAACCAATTGTAAATAGTTATCTTCCCATCACTGACTTAATTAGTTCATAAGTGATAGGAGCAGAATTAGGCCATTCGGCCCATCGAGTCTACTCCGCCATTCAATCACGGTTGATCTATCTCTCCCTCTCAACCCCATTCTCCTGCCTTCTCCCCATAACCCCGACACCCGTACTAATCAAGAATTTATCTATGTCTGCCATCAATACCCATTGACTTGGCCTCCACCGCCGTCTGTGGCAAGGTTCAGGGAGTAACTCTGCTGCTGACTGGGGTCCATTCAGTCCACCACTTCCCTGCTATCCCTCCCAGTGGTGACGTCACTAACACCCGCTCCCTGCTCCACCTGCGGCCCCTGGACTCAGCGTGTCGGCCTCTCACCTTTGCTCTTGCCCTTGTTCTGGTCTGATAGGTGTTCTGTCCTTGTTCTGCTCACCAGTTCCACGTTGGAAGCTCCGTAAACCTGGGTGAGGTACAGGAGAGAACATGGGTGCGTGTGACACAGACAGACACCGTGCCGTATAGACCCACACAGACTCTT
>JAWMAR010000049.1:1370602-1378587 GCA_036785375.1 Leucoraja ocellata | reverse complement strand
TGTTGTGTTGCTACAAGTAAGAATGTCACTGTTGTATCTGAGACACAAGACAACACTCTCAGCTACAGTGGATGGAACAGGCCTGGATAGAGTGGATGTGGAGAGGATGTTTCCAGTAGTGGGAGAGTCTAGGACCAGAGGCCACAGCCTCAGAATTAAAGGACGTTCTTTTAGGAAGGAGATGAGAAGGAATTTCTTTAGTCAGAGGGTGGTGAATCTGTGGAATTCTTTGCCACAGACGGCTGTGGAGGCCAAGTCAATGGATATATTTAAGGCAGAGATTCAGATTCAGATTCAGATTCAATTTTAATTGTCATTGTCAGTGTACAGTACAGAGACAACGAAATGCATTTAGCATCTCCCTGGAAGAGCGACATAGCAAACGATTTGAATAAATAATAATAAGTGTCCGAGATAGATAGATTCTTGATTACTACGGGTGCCAGGGTTATGGGGAGAAGGCAGGAGAATGGGGTTAGGAGGGAGAGATACATCAGCCATGATTGGATGGTGGAGTAGACCTGATGGGCCGAATGGCCTGATTCTACTGCTATCACATGACTCCTTGTGGCGGATGCAGCGTTACCTTTCAAAGGCGATGTTCTTGGTGTCCAGCTGGGTGGTGACGATGGGCATGGTCAGGCGGTTGGCCACCTGCTCCTCGGAGGGCTGCAGGGCACCCAGCAGCATCTCATGGTCAAAGTTGGCCAGCGACAGTGTCTCCGAGTAGACCATCTGCCGGTCGTGGTCAATCTCCATCACCACAGCACAGTTATCTAAAGAGAGCAGAAAGGATGGAGCCATCTTCGTCATTCACCTCCAGATAGATGCGTAGAGTGTAGAGACATGTCCATCACCCAACTTGCCCACACCGACCAACATTCCCCATCTACACTACTGTAGTTTAGTTTACATTAGTCTAGGTCAGTTTAGTCTAGGTTAGTCTAGTTTATTTTAGTTTAGCTTGGTGAGTTTTGGGATGCAGCATGGAAACAGGCCCATCGGCCCAACTTGCCCACACCGACCAACATTCCCCATCTGTACTAGTTCATAAGTTCATGTGATACGAGTAGAATTAGGCCATTCGGCCCATCAAGTCTACTCCACCATTCAATCATAGCTGATCTACCTCTCCCTCCTAACCCATTCTCCTGCCTTCTCCCCATTACCTCTGACACGCTAGTCCAACCTCCCCAACCCCAGTCCCACCTCCCGCGTTTGGTCCACATCCCTCTAAACCTGTCCAATCCAAGTACCTGTCCAAATGTCTCTTAAACATTGTGATACTACCTGCTAATTCAGGGACAGTTTCGTCCCAGCTGCCATCATGTACCATCTGGAGAGCGGTCCTGACCCCATCTACCTAATCGGAGACCCTCAGACTATCTTTGATCGGACTTTATCCGTCTCTGAGTGTATCCCAGGGAACAGTCTACAGAAGGGTCTCGACCAGAAACGTCACCTATTCCTTCGCTCCATAGATGCTGCCTCACCCCGCTGAGTTTCTCCAGCATTTTTGTCTACCTCTGGACAATGAAACACGTCGACAAATTGAGTTGCCACTTTGCGAGTTGGGAAACTGCAGCCCCATTAACTGCGGTTGATCACCGAACCGTTCTGAGCTGTTCACACAAGTCTGCAGCGTGCAAGATTGAAGACGGAGCTGGAGACTGAGCAGGGAGGATTGTATTCCAGCGACACTGAGCAGAAATCTGTTTGTCTGTAAGCGGAATGAAGGAATCTGCAGATGCTGGTTCATGCACAGTTTGCCTGTTGTTAGATTAATGTTTTAGGGGCCTTAAGCGATTCTGTAGGCGACTGCCGGCATCTGTCATAGACGTAGCAAGTCGCCTAAAACAGCACCTACGTCAGGAGAAGTCAATCTCCGCTCATTGGCATCAACCCACTGGCGACCAGAAAGACACGACGACTCTTTGGGCAACTGGGGAGACGACCCACGGCCATACAGGCGACACCCCGGCAACCACATGGCAACAGTCTAATCACCTGTAGTGGGACGGGCCCCTTAGTGTATCTTTAATTTTGCATTGTGTGTGTGTGTGGGGGGGGGGGGGAACTTAAAAAAAAAATCTCTTTCCTCACAACGAAGATGCAATTTTTTCCGTATCGTATCTCCGTCCGCTCTGCGGCCTAACATCGTGGGGCTGGGGATCGACTTCAGGGGACTCCAACCACGGGAATATCAATCGCCCCGACCGCGGGAGAAACGGAGGAGAGAAGATAATACGCTGTGGCTTTCCATCGCAGTGCGCTGTGGTGGATGTTTATGTTAATTTTTATGGAGTTGTGAGGCTTGTTGCTTTTTTGGTATGACTGTATGGCCAATCAATGTTTTTACAAAAAGACACAGAGTAACGCTGGAGTAACTCAGCGGGTCAGGCAGCATCTGTGGAGAACATGGATAGGTGACGTTTCACAGAGTGCTGGAGTAACTCAGTGGGTCAGGCAGCATCTGTGGAGAACATGGATAGGTGACGTTTCACAGAGTGCTGGAGTAACTCAGCGGGTCAGGCAGCATCTGTGGAGAACGTGGATAGGTGACGTTTCACAGAGTGCTGGAGTAACTCAGCGGGTCAGGCAGCATCTGTGGAGAACATGGATAGGTGACGTTTCACAGAGTGCTGGAGTAACTCAGTGGGTCAGGCAGCATCTGTGGAGAACATGGATAGGTGACGTTTCACAGAGTGCTGGAGTAACTCAGCAGGTCAGGCAGCATCTATGGAGCTAAGGAAATAGGCAACGTTTCGGGCCGAAACCCGTAAGGGTTTCGGCCCGAAACGTTGCCTATTTCCAGAAGGATTTCGGCCCGAAAAGTTGCCTATTTCCTTAGCTCCATAAATGCTGCTGCACCATAACTCAGCGGGTCAGGCAGCATCTATGGAGAACATGGATAGGTGACGTTTCACAGAGTGCTGGAGTAACTCAGCGGGTCAAGCAGCATCTATGGAGCTAAGGAAATAGGCAACGTTTCGGGCCGAAACCCTAAGGGCAGGAGGGGTGGGCGAGGGAGAGAGAGAGAGTGTAAGTTACCTAAAATCAAATAATTCAATGTTCATAGTTAACACAGACACAAAATGTTGGAGTAACTCAATGGGTCAGGCAACATATCTGGAGAAAATGAACAGGTGGCGTTTGTGTCTATCTTCGGTAAAAACCAGCATCCGCAGTTCCTTCCTGCACAATGGATCTCAGTGTCAAATCTCTGACTCCCGTTGGCAGGCCATTCGGCCCACAGCCCGCCCAGCGATGACTAACCCATGTCACAGGGGGATGGTGTGAAGGCGGAGTTAGACAGAGCTTGATTAATGTTACGGTTGGGGAATGGGCCATAATATGGCCAGGGAAACGCTGTTATTCGTGACAGCCCCTCCGCCCTTTCCCAGCTGTTCTCAATCGCACCCCTGACCACACAAAAATTTATACTTTAAGAAGGAATACACGGAACATTTAAACTCAGAACGCTTCTAACAGAGTGAGCCATGTGAGCACTTTCATCATTCTCCCTGTATTTGCATTTGACAAAATAGTCGGGAAAAATGTTTAAAAGTGTTCATACCTTTTGCTAGGCCTAATTGGCCCTTACCTCTGCGAAAATAGTCTGATATTCGTAGATGAAATGTCACCAACAATAATTGATTCTATTATTAATTGACTGATAATTGACTCTGTTAGCAGAAAGATGCAATTCTGATCTAATATTATCAATGCCTCTGTCTTTGGAAGCAACACCAGCAATTTATTAAATCTGACTACATGCGGCACAGTGGTAGAGTTGCTGCCTCTAAAGGCATCGATCGCTGGTCGGCGAGGACTCCGAGCTGTATCTCTCAAAGAAGTACACGTGAAAAATTTCTCACGGACCATAAAAATGCGGGACCTTTCAGTAAAGTCCCTTTTAAAGATCATAGTTATTTTCTTAACATAACTCATGAATAAGTTGATGTCCATATGCGGATGCAAATCTTTATTTTTTAAATTCAATCCCACAGAAGACAATTTTTACTCACCTTCTGTCCCCTCTGTCCAGCTTCCGGGTTCACCGTTCGCAGGAGTTCCCACGGTAAACGCAAGAGTTATTACGGATATCGCACGGATATTGCACTGACCACTACGTCCATATAATGTTGCAATGTTCAACCACAAGTGTACAAGTCACTCTTGGAGAAACTCAAGCTTGCTTGAATTTTCTCCCGAGTCACCAAGTTACACGAGTACCTGCCGTTAGCGCCACGGTGGTCCACGATTGCCGTACGGTTATCGCACGAGGTTCCTACGATGTTCAACTCTTGCGTCAAGTCGCCCCGTGAGAAAGGCCTATTGCTCCACTGAATATCTAGGTTAAATTAATGGCACCAATCTCCAGCAAGCTTCCCTCTGAAGCCACTAAGCTGGCTGGGACTGGCGACATCTCGCTGCCTTGTAGAAACTAATCAATCTCTCAGCATGGGATGTTGATGTACACTACTCAGTCTGCACTCCCACCCGCTCCCCGCGCTCCTCAGAAGCCAAACCACTGCGTACAGCGATCGTGCAGCAAGATTCTGTATTAAGGAACATACAACAGCAGTACAGCACAGGACAGGCCCTTCGGCCCACAATTGATACTGCCCGACCCACTGAGTTACTCCAGCACTCTGTGCCTGCGGAGCATCCTGGACAAGACAGCTCACCCCCTCCATGATGCACTGGTCAACCTGAGGAGCACCTTCAGCAACTGACTGGTTCCACCACGATGCAGCACAGACCACAGGAGATCCTTCTTCCCTGTGGCTATCAAACTATACAACTTCTCCCCCTTCTGTCATGGGGTAGACTGAGACTGCCTCCCCCCCACCCCCCACCCCCCCCCCCCCCCCCACCCCCCCAATCTGTGCACATCCCACAAGCCTTTCCACTGGTCACTTTAAATAATGTTTCATATATTTTGTGTTTTATGAATATTAGCAGTTTCCCTCCTGGGATAAATATTCTGTCGTATATCGTATCATATCGTTACTCCAGCACTTTGTGTCTTTTATGCAGTAGCCAGCACCTGCAGTTCTTTACGTTTTACACTGAAACTGACTGGACTGGTCATTATGCAACAACAAGGCTTTTCACTGTCCCTGGACCAATAAACATACACGTGTCACTAAACTAAACCAATCTAAACTAAACTAAACTAATTAACTAACTAGCAGGGTACAGGCCATTCGGCCCACAATGTCTGTACTGCTCATGATGCAGTGAACTATCAGGGAGTCATAGATGATACAGTGTGGAAACAGGCGCCTCGGCCCAACTTGCCCACACTGACCAACGTGTCCCATCTACGCTAGTCTCACCTGCCTGCGTTTGGCCCATCTCCCTCTAAACCTGTCCTATCCACATACCTGTCTGAATGCTTCTTAAATGTTGTGATAGTCCCTGCCACAGCTACCTCCTCTGGCAGCCCGGATAAAACACACGCAGGTCACGGGTGGAACGTACAAACTCCACACAGACAGCACCCATAGTGGGGATGGTACCCAGGTCTCTAGCGCTATGAGGCAGCAGCTCTACCCGCTGCGCCACCGTGCCGCACAGACTGACCTTGCCCACGGAAAATGAAGCTCCGGTTTCCTCGCTGCCAGGTCATGTGGTCAAAGCCGAGCAGCGTGGTGTCCACACGCAGGTTCTGGCCGCTCTTCCACACACGGTACGTGTCGCTCGGGCAGATCTTGGAGACCAGGGGCACTGCAGGGACAAAGAATGGAGCAGCACCATCAGCATTGATTAAGTACAACACACCATCATCATCAGTCTAGTATAACACACCATCATCATTGATTCAGTATAACATACCATCATCATCAGTCCAGTATAACATACCATCATCATCAGTCTAGTATAACACACCATCATCATCAGTCTAGTATAACATACCATCATCATCAGTCTAGTATAACACACCATCATCATCAGTCTAGTATAGCCTACCATCATCATCAGTCTAGTATAACACACCATCATCATCAGTCTAGTATAACATACCATCATCATCAGTCTAGTATAACACACCATCATCATCAGTCTAGTATAACATACCATCAGCATCAGTCTAGTATAGCATACCATCATCATCAGTCTAGTATAACACACCATCATCATCAGTCTAGTATAGCATACCGTCATCATCAGTCTAGTATAACATACCATCATCATCAGTCTAGTATAACATACCATCATCATCAATCTAGTATAACACACCATCATCATCAGTCTAGTATAGCATACCATCATCATCAGTCTAGTATAACATACCATCATCATCAATCTAGTATAGCATACCATCATCATCAGTCTAGTATAGCATACCATCAGCATCAGTCTAGTATAACACACCATCATCATCAGTCTAGTATAACATACCATCAGCATCAGTCTAGTATAGCATACCATCATCATCAGTCTAGTATAACACACCATCATCATCAGTCTAGTATAGCATACCGTCATCATCAGTCTAGTATAACATACCATCATCATCAGTCTAGTATAGCATACCATCATCATCAATCTAGTATAACACACCATCATCATCAGTCTAGTATAGCATACCATCATCATCAGTCTAGTATAACATACCATCATCATCAATCTAGTATAGCATACCATCATCATCAATCTAGTATAACACACCATCATCATCAATCTAGTATAGCATACCATCATCATCAGTCTAGTATAACATACCATCATCATCAATCTAGTATAGCATACCATCAGCATTGATTAAGTACAACACACGATCAGATTTAGAGTCATAGAGTGATACAGTGTGGAAACAGGCCCTTCGGCCCAACTTGTCCACGCCGGCCAACATGTCCCAGCTACACTAGTCCAACCTGCCTGCGTTTGGTCCATATCCCTCCAATCCTGTCCTATCCACGTACCTGTCTAACTGTTTATTTTCTCTAACTTCAAGTAACCCTCCTGTAGAGTTAATCACCATTTCACTCCCCCTCCCCAGTCACCCTGCTCCTCTCCCTCCTCCACACTCATCTCTCATCCCCAAGTCTTATATTTCCCTTCTCAACCCCCCCCCCCCCCTTTGTTCCCCTCCCCCATCCCCTTCCACCAATATCCCTCTCTCACCCTCTCTCTGTCCATCCTCCACCCAGGTCGTACCAGCTTCAAAGTCGTCTTGTTAAGTCTCATTGTCTGTAACTCATTCTCACCTAGACCACAGCTGACAGTGGCCTGATCCCTTTATCATCATTACTATGTTGCATATCTTTCATTTATTTGTTCTATATCTCTCTACATCACCATCTATATCTCTCTTTTCCCTTTCCCCTGACTCTCAGCCTGAAGAAGGATCTCGACCCCGAAACGTCACCCATTCCTCCACTCCAGAGATGCTGCCTGACCCGCTGAGTTACTCCAGCATTTTGTGTCTCTCTTTGGTTTAAACCAGCATCTGCAGTTCCTTCCTACACACGATAGGAAGGGAGGTTGGTTTGTGTGATGGTGTGGGCTGTGTCCACAATTCTTCTGCTGTGTGTGAGGACATCTAGACTCTAAATGTGAACCCGCTCCAGAACCAATAACCCTGGGGCTAAATCGCACACGGAGACTGATCGCCAGCGTCTACGTTTATAGCCCATGGATAGAATGGGGGAGATCATCCCAAAATCCCCTTTGGTGCTTCAACAAAACATACAAGCACTAACCTTACAAACTGCAGGGGCGATTCCAATCATGGCCAGTCTACCTTTCCCTCTCAACCCCATTCTCCTGCCTTCTCCCTGTAACCTCTGACATTAACTGTCGTAGAGATACAGTTATGTGGGCCACAGTCACCAGAATGATATTGTTTCCGATACCCCTAGCAAGTATAGGCGGCACGGTGGTGCAGCGGGTAGAGCTGCTGCCTCACAGCACCAGAGACCCGGGTTCCATCCTGACTACGGGTGCTGTCTGTACGGAGTTTGCATGTTCTC